>PVHP010002612.1:26459-45403 GCA_004024765.1 Zapus hudsonius
AGAGAGAGAGAGAGAGAGAGAGAGGAGGGGAGGGGAAGAGAGGGGAGGGGAGGGGAGGAGAGGGGAGGGGAGGACAGGAGAGGAGAGAGACAGAGAGAATGGGCATGCCAGGGCTTACATCCACTGCAAATGAACTTCAGATGCATGTGCCACTTTGTGCATCTGGCTTTATGTGGGTCCCAGGTTGTTAGGCTTTGTAAATGCCTTAAATGCTGAACCATCTCTCCAGCTTTTTTTCCACTTTAAAAAAACTATATTCTCACTTATTTTATAGACTATTCTTCTGGAATTTTTACCATTATTTATAATGTCTGGGTAGAAACAGACGTATAGAGAAGAAGGGTGCTGTTGGTCTTGATGTGCCTGGATGTTATTTAGAAGTGGGGAAAATGAGTGGGCTGTTTTCATCACTGCCTTCTCTTTCTTTAAGGTTCCCACTCCCCAGAATTTAGGCTTCTTCCCCGGATCCACCACTATGTCTTGACACGTCTAGATGAATGTGTGCTGACTGAAAAGTGAGGGATCAGTCTCAAAGGCCAACACTAGGAGACAGTGAGTAGCTGTGGTCATAAAGAACAGAGAGGCAACACAAGAATGAGAAAAGGGCTGGAGGAAGGTCAGTGCAGGTGCCTGCCTTAACTATGGACCTTCAGGGTACCCAGAAGCTAGGTGAACTTGACTTCCACATGAGGTTAGTTCTTACTGAGAAAAACGGACTGATGGATCAGCAAGACCTGAAGTATTTGGAAACTATGTTAGGTATGGGGTCAAGCAAGTTGTTGTTGGGCTTTAGCTCTGTAGCAAATAAATAGATTATTATTCATGAGAACATGGTTTCCTTGATCTGGAGAAAATAATGGCTTGAGAGTTCCTCAAAAAGTACTCTGCTATGTTTTGCATGCCACTTTCCTCTGGAAAAGATAGTTCTGATGAGGAGTGTCCTGCGCCACCTTCTTGGCCTAGGTCCTTGGAGGGGCTATATGTTGAATTCTCATCAGTTGACCTGATCTCCAAAATTGAAGGCACTGTTGCATGAGAGGCACTATATCTGAGATTTCTTGCTGGATTAGATATAATTTAATCATATTTTATAGGATGTCTATAAATTTAACGTTTCAGGATAATTTTGGGCTGAGGAAATAGCTTAGTGAGTAAAGTGCTTGCCATGCAAGTGTGAGGGGCCTGAGTTCCCATCTTCAGCACTGCCATAAAATGTAATCCCAGCACTGAGAGAAGTCCCTGGACTCACTGGCTAGCTTGTCAGGCTGATTGCTGAGCGCTAGGTTCAGCAGGAGACCCTGACTCAAAGAATAAAAAGTAGAAAGCAAAAGAGGAAGACACACAGTGCTGGCCTCCACATGCATGTGCACACACTTGTGTGTACCCACACATCCACACATGAATGCATACCACACATGCTTGCAAAACATTAGAAAAACAGTTATTGTTTTGCCATTTTATATAGTGAGATTTATTTGTGGAAAAAACTATTCGAACTATGGGAGAGTGCATAGATACTATAAATGACTTCATTTTATGGAATGGCATGGTTTTGTTATTTTAAAGATAACAGATGTAAGGTAGTTGATCAGCTTTGTAGTTGTAGATAGTCGGTTACATAAAACACCTGTGTTCTTGACTTTTTGCTAAAATGAGATCCTCAGGTCAGGATTATGCCTAAGTGTGGGCATAGTGCCCAGCATTATTTTGTCAACAACAAAATAGATTTATGGAGATATTTACAAGATTTATATATCATGCATATTTTTACAGGCCTACATATATGTATGTGTTTAACAAGGCATCACATTCTACACATTTTCTTTTAAAGGTTTGTTCCGGTCACTATTCTATGTCACTAAATGTAGGCAGGTACAGTCTTAATGGATTTTTGAAGTATTTCTTCAGGTAGCTATATGTACTGTAGTTTATTCAGTTACCGTTTAGCTGATAGCTTTGAACCTACTTCTTCCTTTTACCAATGCAGCGACATGTCTTTGTGCCCATGCCTCTGTGCAGTCATTCTTGCAGACAGCTTTGAGATGCGGAAGTGCTGGGTTAGGCTAGAATGCTTGACTTTCCAAATAATCCTCTTAGACCAATAGGAAGCTAAAACAAGCATGAAGAGAGTTTGAAAGGCTCCTAGGGACGACATTCTGATGTTTCTCGTGTCTCTGTGCTGTCTTTGGTTTAACCCTGCATGGTTGTGTAATGGTATTCTTTTTCCCTTTTGTAGTAAGCTGAGCTAGAACAAAATGCAATGAAAGAAACACTGGATGAATGAAAAGCCCTGCTTTGCAACCCCTCAGCATGGCAGGCCTGCAGCTCATGACCCCTGCTTCCTCACCAATGGGTCCTTTCTTTGGACTGCCATGGCAACAAGAAGCAATTCATGATAACATTTATACGCCAAGAAAATATCAGGTACTAATGAAAACACTAATACTGGAGCATTTTTTCACTAAAATGAAATAAATTAGCATATAGTTGTCACAACTTCTAAAATCCATTCTTTTTTTCAAATCTCCCTCTTATTAATTTTCTTGCTTCAAACACTTTTGTTCTTAATAGTTGTTTTTCTGTTCTAACATCTTCTGGGTATTTGGTTTGTTATTCCTTTTTGTGATGTTCTTATTTTCCCCTGTCCATCCCTCAGTTTTTTACTACACACTTGTGTGTCTGTAGGAACTGAGACTGGCATGAACTGGCAGCATCTTTCCTATTAGTCTAGAGAAGGATTGTGTGAAAAATAGCTAGCGGGATGGTAAATGCTATGTCAACAGATTCACGACAACACAGCAATGTGTAGCCAGCTCTGATTATTATTCTTATATAAAGGTATAGATAGATTTTCCTATTTGCAAAGTTATTGGTAGAATTTAGAGAACAGTGAAATATCCTGATTTAAAGCCAAGCCAAGTTTCTTAAATGTTATATCTGGGGAGCCACATGTAATCACCTGTTCCACCACCCCATGTCCTGCACCTCCAGGTGGAACTGCTCGAGGCAGCTCTGGACCACAACACCATCGTGTGCTTCAACACTGGCTCAGGGAAGACGTTCATTGCAGTGCTGCTCACTAAGGAGCTGTCCTACCAGGTCAGGGGAGACCTCAGCCAGGACGGAAAGAGGACGGTGTTCCTGGTCAACTCTGGTAATGCAGTGTTATGTTGTCAAGTGTGTGGAGGAAAGTTATGAGACTTCATGTTGAAATGCATGTTAAGTTCAATTATTGAAAGTGTGCTTGCTGAGCGAGGCTTTGCTGCTGGATGGAGGTCACTTTACTCTTCACAGGCTTTCTTTAGATTGTCCCGTCTGCATTTCTCTTTTTTTAAAAAATATTTCATTTATTCATTTTGAAGCAGATGAGAGAGAGAGAGAGAGAGGGAGAGGAGGAGGGAGAGGGAGAGGGAAAGGGAGAGAACATGAGCCAGGGCTACCACCTTGTGGGTCTGGCTTAGGTGGGTACTGGGGAATTGAACTGGAGACCTTAGGCACTGGAGGCTAGTGCCTTAACCACTAAGCCATCTCCCCAGCCCTGCATTTCTCTTGAATGAGTTACTGTGTGGAAATAACCCAGACTGCCACAGTTACCTGTGGCTTTGATGATTACCTTGACAAAACATTGCCAAAAGCTCCTTGATTAGAAGGAACCTTTTCCATTTCTGATTGTTATAGCAGTTTTAGAAAGAAAGTTTTATGCTTCTCAGAAGTTATGCATTAAGATTTTAAGTACTGACATGTGGGATTATACATCATAATAAAAATTATATACTGAATCCAAGCTGACATGTCACTCTTCTCCCTCCTCCTCCTCCTTCTCCTTCTTTCTTCTAAGTTTACATGGTCTTAACTATGTACTTTACATAATATGAGACCATCTTAGTTCTTGGTGAAGCAATCTGGTTTTACTGAAGGAAGCAGGAGGGGTGGGTCTGGAGTGGACATGTTCTAGGTTGAAGGAAGCCAGCCGTAGAGGAGACGAGTGGTCACAGTTTTCTGGAGTCTCCTAAGGACATTTTGGAGTATGGCCAGAAACTATGAATTTAAGTTAGCTATTTAAAACACTGGTAGTGAGATAATGGTAATGATTTCTGTAACTGTCTTAATCATTGCTAGTCCAGTGAGCCTGTGAGGCAGGGTCTGTCTAATTTATTCACATGGTGTGTTTTGTTTGTACTCAGCCAACCAGGTTGCTCAGCAAGTGTCAGCTGTCAGAACGCACTCAGATCTCAAGGTCGGGGAGTACTCAAACTTAGACTTAATTGCATCATGGACAAAAGAGAGGTGGAACCAAGAGTTTTCTAAGCACCAGGTAAGACTTGAAGAGAAACTTCCTTTTATAAATTCTATAAGACCTGTAGCCTTGGTTATCCGTGTTAAGATTGAAAACTCTTCTTTCCTGCTCTTCCTCAGTCTAGAGGCTAGCCATTTTGAGTTCTTCCTTCCTGTGAAGCTCACTTGAAAACCACAAATTACTAATCTGTGTTAAATTTTAGTGGGCAGAAAAGAAACAGCACTCAGTGTTATTTACTTGCTTGAAAAACACAAGTTCCCATGACCTAATTCCAGTTTGTAGATAATCTGCTGTGTGAGCATTATTCTGGGGTTAAATGTCTTGAAAACGGAGAAATTTCTTGGTTGGGGCTTTGGTTTTTGAGGGAGTCTTCTTCTGACTTCCTGTTTCCATGTAGCTAGTATGTCCTGAGGTGTTGGTGTGTGTGTGTGTGTGGGAGAGAGAGAGAGAGAGAGAGAGAGAGAGAGAGAGAGAGAGAGAGAGAGACTACTTCATAACCACCTCAAAAACCAGAGTCTAGTAGGATCCTTCCCCAAAGCCCTTCAATATCCACAGACCATAGACCATGAAAAGAACACTTGATCTTTTTGGGAAATCTTGTCAGTTTAGTGGAGAAAGAAATTAAATACAGTGTTAATTGTTTTCTGATTTCTTACCAGTGAGAATATGGTTATAGGAACCTGAAGTAGTTTTTTTAGATTTTTAAGAGATGGTCTCTTCATCATCTTCCCCATGTTTTCATCATTCTGCATCTTAGTCCCAATGCATGCAATGCTGTGAGTGTAGAGTCTTAGTTTTAATTTTTGCTAGTGAATTTCATAACCTTACCCTGAGTGAATGACTCTGAGTTCATCTCATAAAGGTGTATCCAGGCAGGTGAACGGCATGTTTGTGTACTGATGTCAGTTTTATTTTAGGTTCTCATTATGACTTGCTCTGTCGCCTTGAATGTTTTGAAAAATGGTTACTTATCACTGTCAGACATTAACCTTTTGGTGTTTGATGAGTGTCACCTTGCAATTCTAGACCACCCCTATCGGGAAATTATGAAGGTAGGTCTTTAGACTTTATCAATTTCAATTATTTATGGTCAAATTATTGACTCTGCAGTGTTTTGAAAGATATGAAAAGCAACAATATTAGTTACCAATATTGGGAACCTGGTTCTAGCATACCAGTGAATATTAAAATAATGTTCATTTAAATCTGTAATATTTTTATCATAACATTAATTAATTAATATATTCTTTTTCTAGTATCCAAGAATGTTTACACCATAGTCATTGCATATTGATGTCTGCTCTCAATAAGCTGTTTGCTAGTCTTTGTCAGTGATTTGAGTATGTTTGACTGTAGTGATGACCTTCCAGGATAAAGTCTTTACTCTCGTCACCTTTTATTATGTTAGCTCTGTGAAAGTTGTCCAGCGTGTCCTCGCATCTTGGGTCTAACTGCTTCCATTTTAAATGGGAAATGTGATCCAGAAGAATTGGAAGAAAAAATTCAGAAATTGGAGCATATTCTTAAGAGTAATGCTGAAACAGCAACTGACTTGGTGGTCTTGGACAGGTACGTTCTTTTGATTGGCTTGGCTTTAATGAGACTGTTGCAACCAGAAGTTAGCCTGGAGTAGAACCCTGCATAGAGCCTTGCCTTTGGTACCTGAGTCAGTGAAAAGGAATGAGAAAGACAGAGAATTCTTTATAAGTACAGTAATTGGAGTGCAGGAATCTACCCATCTTCCCATAGAGAGTGTCAAATGGAGACATTGATGCTTGGGCCCTTCCTGTTTCCGGGGTGTTAGGCTGCAGACTATCAGTAACTGGCCTTTTTTTCTGTCAGTGTGTGTGCTTTATTCTTCTTGCCTAAATGTCTCACAGAATGCTTTGAAAGAACATTAATCCATTTAAACAATTCATCAGTATATTTTAAAGTATTTGGAAACACTATTATTAATGGGTTATAGATTTCTGAGGAAGGTGATGCTTATGATTTGTAGGTTTGTCACATTTTGAGGTTAGATTTGTAAGTTTCATTAATTAACATGCAGAATCATATATGTACACAACTTTATTGATTTGTCAAAGTTTCTAGAAGGAGGCCTAACATAAATTAGTAGGAAAATAGGTTTTAAGTTAACATTCACTTCATGTCACAGTAATGTCAGTACTAATACAATCTTAAGGCTAAAGATTACCCAATACAGAGAGGAGACTGATGAAGGTGATAGTCTTGAATTAGACATAGGTTAGAGTACCAGCTCCACTAATTGTAAGCTGTGTGACCTTGGATAAGTCACTTCCCTGAGCTTGTAAAATGGTATTGACAGTGGCTTGGTAGGATTCTTTGATATCAGTAACATGGATGCCTGGAAAATTCCTTGCAGCGTGCCTGGATTTTATTAGTAATTTAGGAAATTCTCTTTTTAGAATGAGAAGTAAGGTGACATTTTATATTCATCCAACTTAAGTATCCAAATGCCACATGAAATAGAAATCTTACTACCTTTTGGACAGGCTCTTTTTGACTATTTTTAAAAGGCTCGTTTGCTTGGCTGTATTATGGGAGCCTTTGGGAGAGGCACAGGTGCTAAGCATTAACTGTCAAGGCATTGCCTGTACAGGTTAAGGAAAATGGAAACTGGGCTGGGGAGATGTCTCAGTGCTTAAAGACACTTACTTGTAAAGCTTGTGGCTCAGGTTTGATTCCTCAGCACCCACAGAAAGCCAGATGCAAAATTATACAAGCCTCTAGCATTTATTTGTTTGTAGTGGCAAGAGATTCTGGCACCCATAATATGCAAATGAATAAGTAAATTGTTAAAAATGAAACTATATTAAATGTCTTAACTGCATTTCTTTAATAGAAGTCACTAGTGTGCTTTTAGAATGCTGTGTGCCATTCTCATTGTCACAGCTTATGAAAGGCACCATGGAGCTAGGAACGACTTCGAAAAGGAGTGAGCTAGAACCAGCTGCCTTAGAAAGTAAAATTGACTTCTGCATGTGTTAAACATGTCAGATTGTATGGAAGTGGATTCATTCAGTGATAAAACTCCCCCCAGGGGCCCGATTTTTTAAAAAATACCGAGTTTCATGAATATTTTGAAAATTTTTTTGTTCCTCATTCTGGCTGATGTCTAAGGGCAAAAAACCAAAACAAAACAAAAAACCTGAAGTAACAACCTGGGATTCCAATTAAATTTGTCCACAAAGTTCTTGCAGTGACGTCAGCTTTGTATAATGATTCCTTGCAATCTGACAGGCAAACGTGGTTCAGATGAAAGCAAGTGCCACTTTAGGAAGGCACGTGGTGAGGCTGCCCTCTGGCCCAAGCTGACACTCCTTAGATGTGTTCAGAAGGCGAGAGTGAATGTTTTAGAAATGCAGCACAGGGTGGCTGGGGAGGCAGAGTGCTGTGTGGCTGCAGGAACGTCTCAGGAAGGCAGGCATGCTTTACCAGTCAGCCTTTACGGGTGTCTCAGGCCTCCTTTCCTTCCAGCGTAGAGGTGAGGTCAGAGGATATGTCCCTTCCCAGCGTGATGCTTGAGATGTAAATAAGTGAAAATAAATAAGTAAATTGTTAAAAATAAAATGCCTATTCTTTCTTCTTTTCTCCCTTTTCCTTTAAAAAAAGAAAAAAAGCTTATGTTTCTGGTTTATTAAAATGTTATATTTTTATGAATAAATTTAGATATATGGAAAAGTAATAATTACCTAAAATTCTACCCCAATTGTAACATTTTGGAATATTTTATTAATTTTTATTCTCTTTTCTTTGTGTTTTGAAAAACAGTTTTTATGTATTTTTCACTGTTATGATATTGATAACTTGTTTCTGATCTTAAAGATACACTTCTCAGCCATGTGAGATTGTGGTAGATTGTGGACCGTTTACTGACAGAAGTGGGCTTTATGAAAGACTGCTGATGGAATTAGAAGAAGCACTTAGTTTTATCAACGACTGTAATATATCTGTACATTCACGAGAAAGAGATTCTACTTTAATTTCTAAACAGGTAGGCATATACAAGCATAGTAAGTGTAATGAAGGTTATGTCTCTAGTGAGGCTATTTTTACACATCTGAGTTTAAAGCATTACTTCTTGTCTCCTGGGACATTTTCACTGAACATTTCATGTTAGGTCAAGGTTGGGCTTGCTGATGGAGCCCTGCAGGACCAAGTAGATGAGTTAGGGTTCTTGTCTTTCCCACTAAGAAGTGAGTCTTTGTTTTTCTGGTCAGATGAATTAGCTGCTGCTCAAGCTCATGGTCTAAATGAGTTCAGTGCTGTTTCCAGGTCTGCAGTAGCCATAAGCCTCCTGTCCCTGGGTGGTGCAGCTTGAGAGGAGCATGGGAGAGGGAAAGAGAGAAAGAAAAGGAAGGAAGGAAGGGAGGGAAGAAGGAAAGGAAAGAGGGAAGGGAGGGGGGAGGGAGAGAAGGAAGGAAGGAAGGAAGGAAGGAAGGAAGGAAGGTAGGTAAGTAAGTTGGAGGTTATGGGACCTGTTCCTCACCTACTGAGTCAGAAATTCTGGGGCAGTGCTGCAGGACTACCTTGAGTTTGACATGCCCTTCATGAAGCCTGATGGCATTGAAGCTTAGGTCTAGGAGTTTGCAGATCAGAATATCTCTTGTGCTGATTTTTTTTTTAACAGTAATACTTAGATTTATTTTACCCTCTGGGTCTTGCTGAGTCCATATTCAACCCAGTATGCCTTCTGCTGGCATGTAAAGCTGACATTCCCTACTCAAATTTGTTGTGGATTTTGACTCAACTCTGAGCTAGAGCTCTAAGGTGGGGCCCAAGATGAGAACCTGGATCTAGCTGAGGTGTTGTGGTAGTGCTTTTATTGAAAAGATGCCAGAAGTCCATGCACAGTGGGTTTCCACTGTCTAACCTTTGCAACTAAAAGTGCTGGCTCTACACTGACCAGAATTCACCACAGCTCTCTCTCTTTGTACTGTTCATTCCAGTGGAATCTATAAGACCAGGGGATGTTGCACACAGATGAAATTCAAGGGAAACTGTTCCTTTCCTCCTTGAAGAGCAAGCATTGATAAGTGGGATTCCTCTGCTGCATATTCTTTGCATGATTTGGCAGGAAGTGAATGACTCACTTGTAGTTCTAACTAATCACAGATATCTGAATTATATTATTTTAATAACTTTATATAATTGCATATTTCAGCTTCTGTGTTTTTTTTTTTTTTGGTTTTTTGAGGTAGGGTCTCACTCTAGTCCAGGCTGACCTGGAATTCACTATGTTGTCTCGGGTCAGGGTGGCCTTGAACTCACAGCAATCCTCCTACCTCTGCCTCCTGAGTGCTGGGATTAAAGGCGTGCACCACCACGCCCGGCAGCTTCTGTGTTTTTACTGGGTGTTGTGGTCAGCTTTTTTAAAAAATATTTTATTTATTCATTTTCAATCAAAGATACAGAGAGAGAGGGGGGGGGGGACCAGGGCCACCACCTTGTGGGTCCTGGGGAATTGAACCCGGGGCCTTAGGCACTGGAGGCAAGTGCCTTAACCGCTGAGCCATCTCTCCAGCCCTCAGCTTCTTAATTGTTGCGCAGGAAGAACCCAAACAAGAGCAGCTTGTGGAGGAATGGGTTTATTTGGCTTACGGACTCAAGGGGAGACTCCATCCTGGCTGGGAAAACGATGGCATGAGCAGAGGGGTGGACATCACCTCTGCCACAGCACTGGAAATAGTGGCAGGAAGGTGTGCCAAATACTGGCAAGGGGGAGCTGGCTTATAACCCCCATAAGCCTGCCCCCAACAACACAGCTTTAGTGAGGTTCTAATTCATGAACTGCCATCAGCTGAGGATCGATCACTGAGAACACATTCATTTGTTTGAGGGGGACACCTGGATCAAACCATGACAGTCCACCCCAGGCCCCCACAAACTAGTAATCATACATGATGTAAATTCAATGTGTTCAGCTCAACTCTTAAGTCCCCACAGCTTTCAATTGAGCCATAATAACAAAAATAAACCCATAATGGCACAGAACATTCACACTGTGAAACACGAGGCACGGAAAAACAGATTGAACCAATACAAGATTTAAAACAAGCAGGTCACCATTAATCTCTAACTCCAAGTTCAATGATTCTAACCAATAAGTCTCTTGGAGATTCAATTCCGCCCCTCCAGCTCGGCTACTCACAGTCTGGGAAAACATCCAGTACTGGCAGCTCACCTTGGCACCCATCCATAGTCCTGGAATTCTTTGGGTCTCCATTGCCACCCACAGTTCATCTTCATGGCTTCATTGGGCTCCATGCAGGCAACCTAGCACACCTGCTTCACACACTGATGGCCATTTTTCAAAAACAAAACTGTGTTGCAAATCCAATGACCCTCTCTTTTTGCATTTGTTATACTTCACAGAACCAGGTGGGTTACCAACTTGTTAATCCAGGGGGGAACAAAGCATTCAGGTCCCTTCAAAGGATCTGCATTCTTCCTGTTGTTCCAATGCAGACCAGCTGGCCCAATCTCAATGGTTGTAATCTCTCAAACAATTGCAGGTGAATGGGCAGCAGTTTCGACCCAAAGTTCTTTCTTTCTGTGCCATCTCCATCTGCTCACACCAGTCCATCTTAACGTAAAACAACCCTGCACAGGTTCCCAGGACACGGGCAGACAGAATGCAGCAAGCCTCTCACACAAACTGCTTCTGGCACAGTCTTGACCAAGTTCTTTTTCACCCTCGTAAGCCAAACGATAGTTTTTACTGCATTCAGGTCTTTTAATTCTGACCAGAATGGTTCATCAAGCTGTACTCACAGCACTGCGAGCCATCTCTTAGGCTGATATTTCAAATCCTTCCACATTCCTTCTATAGATCACTTCCAGAAGACCACAAGATCAGGGTTCTAGCAGCAACAGATGACCCCACATCCTGGTACCAAACCTGTTGCAGTCAGCTTTCTAGTTGCTGCGCAGAAAGAACCCAAACAAAAGTGGCTTGTGGAGGAATGGGTTTATTTGGCATACAGACTTGAGGGTTTTTCAAGATGTCTCTAGGCGGAGAGCCATGAACTAGAAGAGGTCGGGAAGACCACTGGTCCTCGCCCAGTGTTAGGGAATTGACCTCAGTACTGGGGGATAAAGTGATTTTGAAGGGACACTCAGGGACAGCTGAAGTCCCCGTTAAACTATGTGAAAGTGTATGACTTGTCTAGCATGTGGCTCTCTTGACTTTTCTTGTAGATACTCTCAGATTGTCGTGCAGTATTGGTAGTTCTGGGACCCTGGTGTGCAGATAAAGTAGCTGGAATGATGGTAAGAGAACTTCAGAAATATATCAAACATGAACAGGAGGAGCTGCACAGGAAATTTTTATTGTTTACTGACACTTTCTTAAGGAAAATACATGCACTATGTGAAGAGCACTTCTCACCTGCCTCACTTGACCTGAAATTTGTCACTCCCAAAGTCATCAAACTGCTGGAAATCTTGCGCAAGTACAAGCCGTATGAGCGGCAGCAGTTTGAGAGTGTCGAGTGGTACAACAACAGGAGCCAGGACAACTACGTGTCCTGGAGTGACTCCGAGGATGACGATGACGATGAAGAAATCCAAGAAAAGGAAAAGCCAGAAGCCAATTTTCCTTCTCCTTTCACCAATATTTTATGTGGAATTATTTTTGTGGAAAGAAGATACACAGCAGTTGTCCTAAACAGGTAAATCTTTCAGGCTAACATCTGTGTCCATATAGAACAAAGCAAGCAATAAACTGGAAGGACTTGAGCAGCATGGGGCTTATGTACCTGTCCTTATTAGGTCCCATCCATTGTTCATGGGCCTGCACACTAGTGTTAGAAGCCACCTTCCCTATGGCCAGCTTTGACATGACTTGGGACTAAAACAGAGAGCAAGACTAGAAGAGTTAAGTTATACTTTAGTAAAACCTTCCTTGTTTTATATTTAGTTGTTAGATCCAATCCAGACACTACTCTCTATGTTTAGCATTGTGTAAACATTTTATACAAAACCAACTTCAAGTAATTTTAGGATACATTTTTATCTGGGTATGTAGGATGGTTATTTTATGTTCCTTTTTTTTAACTGATAAATTCTAAGATCAGTTTTTATTTTTACAAAATAAGGCGATCAAACAGTACAAAACTCAGTTGAGTGAGCTTCAAGTGGAGTTTTGACTCTGCCAAGGCTGTGAGTCCAAGGAGAACAGAAAGGCCATTCGCTTCCTGGGCTGGACACACTGAGGGCCCAACTGACCTTGGCTAGTGCTGGCTACAAAGCAGAGTCCTGGCAACTCTAATCTCACAAAGGGTCAAACTGTGTCAAGGGAGGGCTGTTAAGCCAAGGTGTCACAGCTTCACGATGGTGGTGGTTGAGGATGAAGGCTAGAATTGGGAAGTGATACTATTGCTTTTGTTTTGCCTAGATGGATTGACTGCAGCAAAGGGGTGCTTACTTTCAGCCTCAGGAGCTTTCCTGGGGAGAAATTCCCACAAGTGCACAGGTTCTCCATTGGCCAGCCCTCCTCCAGGGTCACCCCTGGTATTGCAGGGTTCTAGCCATGTACATACAGTGGAATTTGCCCACTTGATCTGTTACTATAGAAATATTTAGTCACATTTTTGTGTAAGAGTTTGGCCTCACTTTGCATGGTCTTTTGTTTGGGAGGGGTGATATTGGCTTGTTTTATAAGTTTTCTAAAAAATGTTGTAAACTGGCCTAACTAAGGATAATCTGAACTAGCCCGTGGGTCATGTGACAGAAGACAGCTGCCAGAGCTGCTATTTCTCCTTTGTGGTTGTGGAGGAGTCCTGGCCTGGGTTTAAAGTAAATGTGAAAAAATTAAACTGAATGAAAGAAAGTGGGAATTGTGAGGGCTGAGAGGAAGGGAAGAACCACGACCTTTTAATTTTATTTTAACCTCTGGGCTAACTGTAGCTTAAAGTTAGGGTGTTGATTTTTGTCAAGAAAAAAAATACCATTCTTTTGAAGTAGATTGAAACAATGTTTTTTTTTTTTTTTTTTTTGATTGTGTGTGTGGCGGGGGTGTGTGCATGTGTATGTACCCCTGGGTTTGAGTTGTTTCTTACTCTCTCAGAGTTTGCCATGTTTTTCAGGAGCTTCTTGGGTTTTCACTGCCCTACTGGATGGGTTATAGTTGCACATGGCCACACCCAGGTGTTTGAGTGGGCTCTGGAGATTCAAACTCAGGCCCTCTTGCTTGTGTGAGAAGTACACTTTTAACTGCTGAGCCTTCTCTTCAGCCCTGATGTGACTGACGATTTTTAAAGACAGAACAGAATTAGAACATCTGAAAATTTTAATCCTTTTTTACAGGTTTCCTAGATAACTTGGGTTAAGAAAACTGTAGAAAGTTAGTGCCACAAGTGCATGGCAGGTGGTGACACTTGTCATTGTTCCAGAGACACTGGGTCTCTGTTTACACTTGCTGGCTTCAGTCAAGGCAGGTCTTAGTCCACAGCCTGCTTTCCCCTGTGTTTCTTTATGACATATCTAGCATTTTTAGAGGACTTTTTACAGTCCTGGGAGTATTCTTCAGCTAGGTCAGCCCTGAGGGTGCTCAGGCTAAGGGTCATTTACCAGTGTGATGTGGGGCTGCATTACTCAGCCCGTCTTGGTTGCTGGCTTCCAGTTCTCAGCACTAGTTCCCAGCTGGTAGGCCTGGCCCCTTTTCATAGATGGTCCAGGGATGGTGCTCATTTTACATGTGATCTTCAGTGGTTTGAATGATTATTGTGTTGGAATGTGGATTTCAGTTCTGAAGGCCCCCTTCTCATGCATAGGGTTGCCAGGAACAATATTCTGTATAGTAAACCAGTAGCCATAGTGTCCTGAGTCCTGTGAGCTGTTCTAGCAAGTTAATGTGCCCTTAGGAGGATCCCCCTCTAGGCCTTGCAGTCGGCACCCAAAGTTGAAGCAATATTGGGGACAGAACCTCTGAGGTCTTTGGGATCCGTTCTTGTCTCCAGGTAGATGAGGATGCCAACATATCCACTACTTCAGAACTGATTGCTTGCTGAAGAAATCCCCATGCCTTTAAGGTTTCTGTTGATCTTTGTGTAAGAAGAGAGGAAGAAAAACTGTTCCAAGCATGCTTCACTGGTCACATCTTCACAGCTGCTTGGAACACCTGGATTCTCAGTTTATGCACTACATATAAACTGTTCTGAATTGAAAAGGAGTAAGAATGTTAAGATCCCAAGAGGATTAGCAAAGGTGACAGCTGCAGGTTGTAGGGTTCAGGCCTGCCCCTTCATGAGAGTTCCTTTGTTTGCTTGAGTGCCAACCTAGTCATGGCACTTGCTTGTCCATGATGCTCTGTTATTTTCTGCCAAAAGAAGGGTCTTTATTTTTTCAGTACTTGACAATGGACTTTTCTATGAGATCCATTAAGTGGCCCAAGTTAATCCCTAAGAGCCGTTGCTGCAAGTTTCCTCTCTGAGGAAAAATTAAGCTTTGTTTCCTGAGGTAATTTTTTTTTTCCTTAACTACTGAGTGTGTTTAGGACTTGAATTTTTTTTTTTAAATGAGAAATTGGACTTGAGGGTAGTCATCTGGCATTTTCAGTCTGATAATTTTCATAGTCATTGAGCCTGAACCTTCTGATGAATATGAAGAAATAACTTTAGGTACTGAATTGCATTTAAATCAGAAAATGTTGGAATGGGACCTCACTTACTATCTAATCCAACCCCAAATTTTTATAAAAAAGAAAGTGCATCAGGAGGAAAAATGATTTGCTCCAAGTTAAATTGCTAGTCAGTGGCAGAGAAAATTCTAGAATTCTAATATCCTAACTCCCAGTTCAATTGCTTTCTACAATTGTAATGCCCCTGGGCATCCCAGAACACTAGAAACCAGTGCTTTACTGTGGGAAGCCAGCCAAGGGAGGCCAGGGAGCACATGGCTGATGAGGGATTATTTCATAGACTGGGGAAAATGCACGTTAGGGGTCAAAAGAGTTTAACATTAGCGTAGTTCTGAGTCTAGCTATAGGTGGACTCCTTGCCCCCTGTACGAAGATACAAGGATGAAAATTCCCTGGGGCTTAGAGGAATGGGAACTTTTTATTTTTTTCTTTCTCTCATTTTATGAAAGATTTTTCCTCTTTCTTTCAGGATGCATTTTTCTTTTTAATGTAGAGATGTGTCAGTTTTCATTGCTGGATTATTAGCCTGAAAAGGTTTATCCAAAATCAGTCAGTTATTTCCTATTGCCTTTATGGATCAGATTAATTGAGATCAGCTTTCATAAAGTGTGGCTGGGATATAGTGTTAGAGGGTGAATCAAGAGCAGTCTGAGGGTTGACTTTATGGGCAGCTAATTAAATGTACAATGGAAGTCTTGTTCCAGTAAGCTTTTTAATAAGCTTAGAAAAACTTCCTGAAATCCAGATTCTTTCCTTCCATCCGTTTCATGGGAGGAAAACCCTCTGTTAGTGAGCAGCTTGAGGTGAGGGAGTATAAGTATGAGCCTTGTAACACACATGTTGCTTTCTGCTCTCCTGAATCACCATCAGCCACAGCTGCTGCTGTGTGTTCTGTAGGTCTGTGGTCAGTCTCATGTCTATAGCCCTCATTTTATGTGTATATGAACATGTTCTCAGTGCTCCATGTGGGAGGAAGGTCATTGTTCTCATCTTTTACACATGAAGAAATCCAGACTCTTTGTGATCCCACCCGAGTCATAGATATTGTCAGAAAACAGCTCCCAGTGGCCAAGCGTGTTTTCTTGTTACTGTTTACTGGGATTGTGTGATATTGGCATTGATTTCATATCCTATCTATACCCTCCACTCTCTCTTTTCCCAAAACCTTTTTTTTTTTTTTTTTTGAGGTAGGGTCTCATTAGCCCATGCTGACCTGGAATTCACTATGTTGTTTCAGGGCAGCCTTGAACTCATGGCAGTCCTCCTATGTATGCCTCTGGAGTGCTGGGATTAAAGGTATGCCCCACCACACCTGGCTCCTGGAATAATTTTTAATTCTGGAATAATTTTAGATTTACATGCACTTGGAAGAGAGTACCGAGAGCTCCCTCATCCCTCATGGTCCCTGCTGCTAGCATCTTGTGGTCCCAAGCAAGAACCATCACTGGTGTGTTTCTGTGTACTGCTCTCCATGGGTTTCTGCTTCTGTCCTTGGGGTGGTTGTGTTGGCTTTGTTTTGAGAGAGGGTTTGCTGCCTTCAAACTCATCTTTCTGCCTCAGCTTGCTGGAATTACTATGCCTGGCTCCTTTCCTTCTTTTGTTATTTTGAGGCAGGGTCTTATGCAGTCCAGGTTGGCTTTGAATTTACTCTGCAGCCCCAAGCTTGCCTTGAACTCATGGTGATCTTACTGCCTCAGCCTCTGAGTGCTGGGACTAAAGTCATGCGCCACCATGCTTGGCTTTGAATTGTTTTTTTCATTAGGACCAGAACGTGTAAGAGTGGATGGATGCCAGTAGAGATTTTGTTGGTAATGTACTTCAAGTAGATGGTAGAAATTTAGAGATTTATTTGTAGTGGTTTATTTGTTGTTAGACTGGATTTACTATGTTATGGTTGTTTGCATTAATTAACTTTTTTGGGGTCATAAAACAGTTCTTAGCAATATAGCTTTCATGTACATAGCTTCTGCTTTTTGGTCCAGTCAGCTGTGTGTATCCACAGTGTGGCTGTCCTCCCTCTGCCCTGAAGTGAGCAGAGTGAGAGCACATGTGGACTCTTTCACAGTCTCACAAGCATCACAACAGTAACTCCATGCTCTACCCAATTGAGCTAACTGGTCAGATAATAGTGCACTTTAAATGGAATTTTACAAAACTATTGGTCTCTGATTAGTGGGGATGGTTTTAAAGACCTGATTCTTGGCAACAGATGATGTGAAAGACTGGAGAGGCGTGCAGATGCTAGAGGGCTCACTGCAGAGCCCATTTGCACTCAGTGTGGACAGCCACAGAAACAAGGCTTTCCCTAGCCCTGCCCAGATGTGATGCCATGAAAGCTTGGAGCAGCTTGTGTTCATTACCTGTCGACTTCTTAAGGACAGCTTCCCCGAATCCTGTGGCTTGGTCTTGGAGACATAGGTTGATATCCCTTAAACTCATCCAGTAGAGAACTCATTTCTTCTCTGAATGTCCCCAGCATAGGTTTACTTATTGTTGACAAGATACGTTTATCATATGCACTTTGGATGCTTGTATACCAGGAAATCAGCCACGGTTAGTGTTTCCACCTCTTAGCTAACTGAAGTCTACCAGGTCAGGCTCTGAGAGATGGCTCAGTGGCTTAGAGGCATTTGCATGAACTCTGCCAAGTTGATAGCTTTGGCAAAGTATATTCTTTAATTAGAAGTAACTTGAAATGCATTTTAAAACCTCATATTGCATTCACATTGATGCTTGTCTATGTAAACTAAAACTCAAAGGCCATATTTTTTCTAAGGTCATTTATTTCCGATTTTAGGCTTTAGGCATGCCACTTGTTTGTGTGTCATTGTGCTCTGTCACTAGCGCAGAACTTACTATCATAATTCAGCCCTGTAACAGAAGAAGGAAGTTTCTGATTCTTGACATGTCAAGTTGTTGAACTGGAGAATAAACTCTCCGGCTAGCCTGGCTGTTGTAAAGGTTCTGCCGATGGCAGCAGGAGACTCTATGTGGCCACTCAGCTCTTTGATAGTGGCCTATTTCATATATTTTAAAAAATGGTTTGACTTTAAAAATGCAGTTTTTCATTAGGAATTTATACTATGTGGTATGACTTCAGAGGAATCATATGGAACCACTTAGGTCAGGTGTGGAACCGTTTATCCTGTGTGCAGAGGTTTTGAATGTGGGTATTTCCAAAATAGCGGTAATGGCAGCACTAACGTGATCCGTCCTGTAACTCTTTTCCATGTCCTAGTCAGAGGCCCCTCTGGTTTCTGACACTCTGGGTTAACACAGATGGATAGGGGGCTGTGGCTTAGGGGCTCTTCCATGACAGGGCAGGGTGGGAATTCTTCAGTATCTTTAGAAAACCCGTATTCTGCCTTGTGTGTGCTAGGTAGTGGCCTGCAGGCCAGAAATTACTAGAATTGAGATGGCAAAGAACTGTTTTCCAAAGAGCTCTGCTTCTAGTGATTCCAGGGTGTTGGGTCAGATGAACAGAAACAGACGTCCATCTGTTTCACATGCAGCTGAACCACTGCCGAGCCTGTAGAGGGTCTGATAGCTGTCCCTTGCTGGGAGTGCAGCCACTGCCAGAGGAAGGCGTGTAGAAGTCTGAGCACCTCTCCTTCTCTCTGATTAGCATGAGCCCCATCCTGGGCTGCATCTCCATTAAGTCGTCATCATAACCAAATTACAAGTTAGAGGTAAAGCAGCCATTTCACTTGTCCGTGCCAGCCAGCCTTAACGGTTGTCATGGTTAAGCACATGGCCCACTGATTCTAGGGGCAGTGGTTTCTGTTGAAGCCAGGTTGGGAAAAAAGCCAAGATCATTTTGTTAGGTATATTAGGGGGAAAAATCCCACCATATATATATATATACCTATCTTAAAGGAAATCTTAAAAACAAAAGTTTCAATGTGTTTCCCTCAGCAGTGTTTAACCTCCAATTGTGTGTAATTTTCTTAGATTGATAAAGGAAGCGGGCAAACAAGACCC
>PVHP010002612.1:45503-87608 GCA_004024765.1 Zapus hudsonius
CCTTCCTTCCCCCTCCCTCCCGTTGATACTTATATAGACTGCTGTCCCCTGTGAGATGGCTGTAGGCTTATTGCTAGGCTTAGACTTAGAATAGCTATGCAGTGGATTGATTTTATATCTTAATTGTCACAGATTACATCTCATAGGAAAATAAACATGGGGAACTGGAACTCCCAAGCTCCGTGTGACTACAAAGTAACAAGTTGAGGTATTTCCTAGAATATATTTCATGTTTTTTTATAGTCCTTCCTTGGTTGGATATATTAATATCCAGTATTCAAAAGGACTATATTTTATAGATTTAAGCTTAAAAGTTTTTTCTGTGTCTTATGTAGGAAATAGCAGTACAAAGGATATTACAAACTAAATAGTATACTAGCTTGCAAACAAATTTTTTTAATTTAAATTTTGTTATTTGACTTAAAATTAGTAGAATAATTCCTGTTAAAGGAATTATGGTCACAGGTTGTTTCTTTTTCTTTCTTTTTTTTTTTTTTTTTTGATAGTACTCCAGTTTGGGGGAGTTCAATAGCCAGCCTAATAGGTCTGAGTGTCTGAAAACCAGCTTATGTTATTGCTCAACCTGCATTGGGGAGTGTATTAGTCACTTTCTCATTACACAACAAAATACTTGACAAAAGCAATGTAAGGAGGTAGGAGTATTTTTGATTGACAGTTAAGGATACAGTCCATTAGGCTGGGGGTGCTGTGATGTCAGGAATGTGAGGCAGCTGGTCTCAATGTGTTATAGTCAGGAAACAGAAAGATGAGTGCTGGTGCTCCACTTTTGTTCTCAGCTTTTTATTCAGTCCGGGGCACCAGCCCATAAAATGATACTGCTCACATTCTGGGTGAGGGTTTGTCCTCAGTTCATCCTCTGGAGGTCACCTCTACAGGAGATTCTAAATCCCATCATGTTGACTGACAGTGAAGAGGAGCCATCACAGAAGTAATGTGACTTTACATCTTATATGAAAACTTTCACTTTGTTTTAATCAAGTTTGTCCTTTTAAATTGAAAGTTTCCCATGTGCCAGAATATAAACATTGCTCTGTTTGTGATTTTCAATTCCAAATGCTTTAGAGACATTAGTGATGGGATTTTAACATCTCTGCGAGGATTAGAACCACAGCGGGGCCCAGCAGTGCACTCATTGGTTACATACTTTGTTAGATCTACTGTGGTCAATAAAGATGCCAGCACTTTTTCAGTATAAAGGGTTTTTGAGTTTTTTCAGTCACAGTGAAAACTCCTGTCATTAAATTAAAATTGCCATGCCAATAGGGTTTTGTGATAATGTCATCTTCTCTGAGCTAACCTTGGAGATGTTGTGTACCTAGGGAATAGATCAAACATAACCATTGTTAATAGTTTTTATAACTTTTTTTTTTTTTTTTTTTTTGGAAAATCTCTTAGAATTGCTTTTCTTGGTGGATTTTTTTTTTTCAGGTACTTAGGAAATTTCGAGCACATGAGACCAACCTGCTCATTGCAACAAGTATTGTAGAAGAGGGTGTTGATATACCAAAATGCAACTTGGTGGTTCGTTTTGATTTGCCCACAGAGTATCGGTCCTATGTTCAGTCTAAGGGAAGAGCAAGAGCCCCGATCTCTAACTATGTAATGCTGGCAGACACCGACAAAATGCAAAGCTTCCAGGAAGACCTTAAAACCTACAAAGCTATAGAAAAGGTAAGGCCAAAAGGTTATTATGATGTCTTTATTATGCTCAGTGTTCATGGAAATAAATAGACAAAAAGCTTTATCCACAGAGCACAGTTTCAGTAGGAGTGTGTGCAGTGTGTACATATAAAGAAGTTGAGAACGATTACAGAGACCTGGCAGTATTTTTTTTTTTTTTTTTTTTTTGGTTTTTTGAGGTGTAGGGTCTTGCTCTAGTCCATGCTGACCTGGAATTCACTATGTAGTCTCAGGGTGGCCTTGAACTCACGGCGGCAATCCTCCTACCTCTGCCTCCCGAATGCTGGGATTAAAGGCCTGTGCCACCACACCTGGCTTGACCTGGCAGTATTGTTAAAAAATGGGAATTCCCAATAAAATAACAATGAAAAGGTCCTATGGGAGCTGGGAAGATGGCTCACTGGTTAAAGGCATGTGCTTGTAAAGCCTGCTGTTGTAGACAGCTTTATTGTTGCTGCAATAAAGAACCCAACCAAAATGCAGTTTTTGGAGGAATGGGTTTATTTTGGCTTACAGACTCAAGGGGAAGCTCCATCATGGCAGGGAAAATGGCTGTATAAGCAGAGAGTGGACATCACCTCTGACACAGCATTGCAAACAGTAGCAGGAAGGTTGCCAAACACTGGCAAGGAGAAGCTGGCTATAACCCCCATAAGCCCACCCCCAACAACACACCTCCAATAAGGCTTCAATTCCAAAATTTCCATAAGTTGGGGATCAAGCATTCAGAACACATATACCTGGATCAAACCACTACATCTACCAACTAGGGTTCAATTCCAATTCCTAAGCTGCCTATGTAAGTCAGATATGACAAAGTGGAGTGAGCATTTGGCATTTGTTTGCAGAGGCAAGAGGGCCTGGCATGCACACGTACTACATGCATGTGCACACACACTCATACACATGTGCAATTAAATATTTTTTTAAAACAAAAAAGGTGTCGGGGGCTGGAGAGATGGCTCAGCGGTTGGGGCACTTGCCTCCAGTGCCTGGGGCCCCGGGTTCGGTTCCCCAGGACCCACATGTGCCAGACCCACAGGGTGATGGCCCTGGTTCTCTCTCTATCTCTATCTCTGTCTCTCTATCTCTCTCTCTCTGCTTGAAAATGAATAAATGAAATATTTTAAAAAGAAAAGGTGTCGGGCATTGAACTGGGGATAACAACTCATTATTTGTTCATTAAATGCATCTCATTATGGATAAAAAAAAAAGGCCCTATGGATTTTTTGTGAAGAATGTCTGGGAAAGTATAGTGGCTGTTAATTGGTTTGAGTTGTGAAAAATGGTATAGTAGTTAGACCCATGGAAGACTGAAGGTCCTGTGTATCTCCTTTCGTGTACCTACACTACAGGGTAGGCTGTATGGTATATCTCCACATGACTTGAGCTAAAGGATTCTGTGGGAGAACTTTTTTGCAGCAGGTGAATTCCATTTTAGGAAGTATGGTTAGGAGAGATGGTTATGTCACACATCAGAAAAGCTTGTTCTTTTATGAGTTGGAGTTTTTCTCTTGTAGCCTAGCTTGACCTAGAACTTGTGATCCTCTATCCTCCTGCCTCAGCTTCCTAAGTGTGGGGTGTTATATGTATGTGCCACCACCTCGGTGTAAGAGAGATTTTCCTCTAGGTGCCAAGGCAGATAGCTAACATACATAGGCATTTGTTCTTCTCATCCTGTGTTCTGTTTCTGAATATCCAGATCTTGAGAAACAAATGCTCCAAGTCGGTGGATGGTGGTGAGGCTGATGTTGATGCTGTTGTGGATGATGATGATGTTTTTCCACCCTATGTGCTGAGGCCTGATGATGGGGGTCCCCGAGTCACAATCAACACAGCCATTGGACATGTCAATAGGTAAGGTGTCAAGTCACTGTGTGGGAACCTGTCAGTGTGGCAAAATTTAAGTTTAAACCTGTATTATATTGCCTTTCCCATGGGATAAGTAAAAAGCTAACTTCAGAGAATACTGGCATACCCTACTTGGTGATCAGTGTCCCCACAAAGAAGAATAAAGGCACAGATTGTCGGTGAGACAGGATGAGAACACAGCACCACTTCAGGGAAAGTCTCATGTAATTTCACATTGAGAGGCAGACTACGAAAGGACCTGCTCACTGTCTTCAAAGATAGGAAATGTGGCAGCATAGTGCCACCTATGGTCCTGGCTTGGATGCTTTGGCTGCAAGGGACCTTCTTGTGACTTGGTATTTCTAGGTGAAAAGTGTATGAGAAGTCTCTAGTCTGACATTGTTTCAAAATAAAGTTTAAAGCAAATCTTGTTTTACCCGAGTGAGATTTATCTTGATAAATTAGGTCTGTGTCTGCTTTGCTGAGCTCTTACAAAAGTTTCCAACTCAGGACATTTACTCAAAATCAAAATAAGTTATAACCTCATTGCATTGCTAATCAAAGCAGTTAACATTATGATTTATAGTACAAAAAAAAAGTTCGGGGGCTAGAGAGTGCTTATTTGCAACCCTGATGGCCCAGGTTCAGTTCCCCAGTACCGGCATAAAGCTAGATGCACAAAGTGGCACATGCATCTGGAGTTCATGTACAGTGGCAGCAAGCCCTGACATGCCTCTATCATTCTCTATCTCTCTGCCTCTTTGTGTCTCAAATAAATAATGTTCAACCCCCCCCCCCACAAAACCCAAAAATTTCCATAATTTAGGAAAAGAATGAGATCGCAGTTCAATGAAAGAAGCATGTCTTCATCATGGGAGCCTTGTTACTGCACAGGGCTGCTTTACAGGAAAGTGTACGTACCCACATCGTAAGTGAAAGAATCCAGCCCTTCCTTGACTTCCACAACCCCAACACTTGAAGATTGGGTGCTGTTCTGTGTGATTTTCCCATGAGTAAACCCAGCTTGTACATTATGCATTGTTCTCACTCCCCCCCCCCCCCCACTGGGAGATCTGTGACTGCTTGCTAATGACATTGATCACTGAGTCAAGTTCTCTGTTAAAAGTCTACCTTGTGCTTTTTCTTGGGAGAGACTTGGAGATTCTGTGCACTCTCCACTCTTTCTAGGTCCCTGAATGGTGTTGGTTTTCTAGTTATGTTGTTTCTTACAGTCTGGCATTCTATTTAAGAAGCTTTTTCTTCTTACTTTTATTATGGAACCTATTTTACTTATGTTTAAACGGTCACAGATTTGGCCAGCAGGAGCCCCCCCCCCCCAGGTGGTTTCTGTGCCTTAACATGTTGCCAGTGCTTTTGGACATGTCCTTGTTTAAGACATTTTAGACAACCCAGAATGTTCCCTGCCTGGACCTTTATTTTGGCTATTTTCCATGGGCCCTTGTTCCTGTTTGTTAATGAACTTCCCAGGGCTGGGTGTATTCACACTAGGAGATGCTATTGTCAGGCAGCAGAGCTAGAAAGTTTGCTTGTTTATTTGTATTTATGTTTGTTTATTTTCACATACACATTCACATATGGATTTCTCCATTTGACTACCCATCTCTTATTACCTTCATTTTCAATACAATATTAGAACAGTCATTCTAGATTTCTTGTTTTCTTTGTCTTTCTTCCTCCAGTAGTGAGAAGTTCAGGTTCATTGTGATAAAATTGGTATCCCTTTGTATATTTGGTCTCCTTGTCTGCAAGGTCCACTAGCTGCATACTTCCTCTGTAAGGTGCTGTCCCTTCCAGCACTCTTCTCCCTGGGGCCTCAGCTACTTGCCTTTCTGGCTAAACATAGTCCATTCTTTTTGATGCCTTCTTCTTCTGTGCCCTGATGGTTGCTGGCAGATGTCAGATGAAGCAGATGCCACAGTGTGCTTTCTTCTTGGATTCAGAGCAAGGCTGTGTGCGCTGTGCAGTATTGTAGCACCACACCCAGGGGGCCTTAGAAATTCAAGGTTCAGTTTAAACTAAAATACTATTAAAATTGTCGCTTCCTAGTTCTGTCCTATGGAAGGTTATAGACAATGAAGAACATAATCCACAAGCAGATACTAATCCAGCACAGAAGAATATTAAGACAGATTTTATTGTTGGGAATAAAGTCAGATTTTTCTATCTGCTTCTCCTTTCTAGATTCAACTTTAGAATTTCTTTTTCTTTACAGATACTGTGCTCGATTACCAAGCGATCCGTTTACTCATCTAGCTCCCAAATGTAGAACCCGAGAGTTGCCTGATGGTACATTTTATTCAACTCTTTATCTTCCGATTAACTCACCTCTTCGAGCCTCCATTGTTGTAAGTTTAGAAGAAGAAATGACTGTGCATTTTAAATTCTTACCCTCTAAGACATTCAGGCTGTAAATTTGGTGTTAAAATCTACCCTGAAAAATTGATTGTAAGTCATAGTCAACTGTATGTACAAGGCTTGTGAGCAGTGTGGAGTTTGCCCTCCTGGACCTTGAGTAGATGACTGCTGTGGTCACCAAGGTCATTTGGTTGTGGCTTTGATGCCCACAGTGACCCAGAGCTCCAATCTTCCTCTGTAACTAGTGTCCTTTCCTTGACCCAATGCCACAAATGTACTGTTAGTGTGTTTTAGAGTTGTGTTCCAGTATGTCTTTACTTTCTGTTGCATGTTGGCTGACTAGTAAAAGAATATACTTTAAAATCTTACTAAAATATGAATTTATCAAAATCCTAAAATCTTAGTTATAGTTTTTTTTTCTGAGTAAAATATTTGAAGGTGGGTATTTCACGACTGAGGATGTGTGATGTCCTCTATCTGCTTTATCCCCAACACTACAGGGGTGGGCATAGAGAGAGGTAAAGGAGGTAGATTAAGACTTGAGAACTTCTTGCTGGCAATTTTTAAAATAACTTTTTCTGGTAAATTGAACTTTAAAGATAACTGGGGAAGAGGTTTCATGGACAGTTCATGTGCTCGTGGCATGTGCTGGCAGACATGTGCAATGGAAAGTTGTTTTGTTATTTTCAGGGCCCACCAATGGGCTGTGTACGATTGGCAGAAAGAGTTGTAGCTCTCATTTGCTGTGAAAAACTGCACAAAATTGGTAAGTAAGCATGCTTGAAACACACATACATGAAAGTCAATGGCAAACATAATAAAGCATGTCGGGGACTTTCCAGGTTTCTGGAGTTATACAGGCCTAAGTGTGCTGTTTTTGGTCTACTTTGGTGGATCAAAACATAAATTTTCTATATTTTAAAGATCCCACGGTGCTGTCAGAATTCTTTACTTTTCACAACTAACTGCAAACAATCACTATTTATCTGCTTCTGTTGTTGGCCCTTTTTAAATACATGAAAGTGTCTGGTTTCTGTTTGGTGTGTTAATCTCTCAGGTTAGTCTATATTATGTAGAAAAGAATCCTTAAAATAAAAACAAACCATGCTTTGGTTTTGAAGGGCTATGTGGAATTGTCCTGTTGAGTTGTTCTCTTTGAGCTTGAGGATTGCAGTCTTACTCATACTTAATACCAGAGGGTCAAAGTAGACTTTGCTGCAGTTTCACATGCCATAACCTTGATGTCTTTAAAGGCCAAGATGCTTTCATTTCTGTTACTCATTGGAGTGCTTCCTAACATAGGGCTATTCTAGATTATTTGCTAATGAGGCAACATCTGGGTTGTTTCTGTTAAATGTCTTAGGCGAGCTGGATGAGCATTTGATGCCAGTTGGGAAAGAGACTGTTAAATATGAAGAGGAGCTTGACCTTCACGATGAAGAGGAGACCAGTGTTCCGGGAAGACCAGGGTCCACAAAGCGAAGGCAGTGCTACCTGAAAGCAGTTAGTATTGGTTAGAACTCAGTCAAGACTAGCCTTTCTGACTCTTTCCTGCCTCACCACATCCTACGTTTGTTGGTTGTCTGCCCAGATCCGGGTAATTCAGCCCAGACTGTGGGTCTCAGTTCATTTCTATAATTCACACCACCTCTTAGCACCATTTTAAGACTTAACTTTAAATGTTGCTGGGTTTTGTTGTCTTGTTTTCAAAAGGATTCTTGGACTTACCCATCTGTCAGATTGCGCCCAGAATGAGCTTATTTCACTTAGAGACGCACTGTTTGGTTCATTTAGTGGTGTGGCTCTCCTTACTAACCATGGGTGCTAAGACAGAACAGTGGGCATAGTGACCAACCATGCCTACACACTGAGCCCGTGAGCCAGAAGCTGGCAACTTGGGCACCTGCCAGGAGTTGTGATGCAGGTGCTAGAAATCAAAATAGGGTCTCTCAGTGGAGTGAAGTGTGGCCAGACCTGTGGTATCTTAGCAAGTCACACATTGACATCTCCAGATCTGATTTCTACATGTAGTTAGACTTGGCTGAAGTATTTATCTTTAAAAATACTGGTAACATTTTCAACTCCCAGACAAAAGCAAATTTTTGCTGTACACTTCTATTTTTGCCCAAATACAGGGATTTTGTTACTTTTTTGTAGTCTTTGTAGTTTTTACTATAAAAATCTGTGCCGAGCTAAAGATTTTCAAGATATAAAATCATATTGTTCTTTCAGAAATCATGAATGTTTCCCGCTTTAGTGAAATGCTTATGTTTCCCTGTTGAACAGTTTGCTATGTAAATGCTGCTGAGACACTCTAAGAAGCACGTGGTGGGCTTGGAGCTGCTGCTCTGAGCTGTCTCTTAACCCATGCATCAGTGTGTCACTGAGTCACAGCTGCAAGAGACTGTGTGCAGGGTTGACTACAGCCAGCAGAAGGCTCAACAAGAGTTCTGAAGGTCATTGCATCATGGCTCAGTGCACGTAATGAGAGCTGTTCAAATCGATACTCACCTAATGCAAGATATTCCCTCTGCTGTAACTGAGGGTGAAAATAGACCCATTCTTTCTCTCATGCACGCACTCTTGCTCTCTTTCCCTTGCACATCCCAGTCCATGTTGTGTGACTCCCACTTGGACTGGAAAACAAGTGGAATTGTTGCCATTGGTGCTAAGATAATTTGTATGGTGAAAAAGACTCTGTCTTAAGAAGATGTTTATATATAGAAAGTAGTTTAAGAAATCATAGTGTGCCAGAGTGTTAGTGAAGGCTATCTTTGAGTGACAGGACTGTATGTGATATTAACAATTTGCCTATTTTATTTTCTGATATTATGCAGGAAGCAAATACTTTAAAGCCACAGAAAGAGGAGTTGTACTTGAGCGGGATGCTTGATTCTTCTTTCCAATTCTAGATTCCAGAGTGCTTGAGGGATAGTTATCCCAAGCCTGATCAGCCCTGTTACCTGTATGTAATTGGAATGGTCTTAACTACCCCACTCCCTGATGAACTCAACTTCAGGAGGCGGAAGCTGTACCCCCCTGAGGATACGACAAGATGCTTTGGAATACTGACAGCCAAACCCATACCTCAGGTAGACCCTTCATAATGACTCTTGATGTTAAAGTAACGTTTGATATTTAAAGATGAAGGTATTTCTTCTCTTCTGATAGAATCATTCTCTTCTGAAGTGGACCATGCTGGAATAAAATGCCTATTGACTGAGTGGGGTTTTACCTTTATTTTTGCTCAGATTCCACACTTTCCTGTGTATACACGCTCTGGAGAGGTGACCATATCCATTGAGCTGAAGAGATCTGGTTTCACGCTCTCTCTCCAAATGCTTGACTTGATCACAAGACTTCACCAGTATATATTCTCACACATTCTTCGGCTTGAAAAGCCCGCACTAGAATTTAAACCTACAGATGCTGATTCAGCATACTGTGTTCTACCTCTTAATGTTGGTAAGAAGGACCCTGACTTTAAAGTGTGTGTTTATGCTAGCTAAAGAGTGAGGGTTTTGCTTGTAATTAGCTGATTGCAATTACTATAAAAGCCTCTTACCTTGCTTACTGTAAATACATGTTAGTGCATGCCTGAAGTAAAAGTCTTGTCTGTGTGTTATATTTTAACAAGCTGAAGAGTCTTTTCCTTCCTTAAGTTCATGACTCCAGCACTTTGGACATTGACTTTAAATTCATGGAAGATATTGAGAAGTCTGAAGCTCGCATAGGTATTCCTAGTACAAAGTATTCGAAAGAAACACCTTTTGTTTTTAAGTTAGAAGATTACCAAGATGCAGTTATCATTCCAAGGTAGGTATTAAAATGGAAAGGAAAATGGTGGTGACATTTTGTTGCTAAAGGTGGTCTTGCTCACACCTGTGTGTAAGTGGCTTTGACTTCAGTGCTGAGAACATGTAGGAGACGCAGGCATCTTTCTAGCAAACCCCAAACACTGTAGGTGAAGGGAACTTTGCTCTGTGAAAAGTAGAACTTCTCATCTAAATAATGCTGATAGTCTTTTTCATCTGCAAAGTCTCATTAGAGACTTTTATTATAAATACAGGTCTGTGTCTTAAATTTTTTACAAAACATGTTGTAATTATGCTCTGAAAATAATAAATCAGTGCTTTTTGGAAAAATTTAGAATTTTGAGGCAGTAAAATTAAATATAAGCAACCGTTAAAGAATTAAAATGCTGGTTTGATTGAATCTTTGTTTCCTCCTGTTACAGTCAGCTTTCCCGTGGCTTTGACAAAGAACCCAACCAAAAGCAAGCTGACTGGGGGAATAGGTTTATTTGGCTTACAGATTCAAGGGGAAACTCCATGATGGCAGGGAAAATGATGGCATGAGCAGAGGGTGGGCATCACCTCCTGGCCAATATCAGGTGGACAGCAGCAACAGAAAAGTGTGCCAAACATTGGCAAGGGGAAGCTGGCTATAACATGCATAAGCCTGCCCCCCAACAACACAACAAGTTTCCAACTCCAAAATTGTCATCAGCTAGGGATCAAACATTCAGAACACATAAATTTATGTGGGACACCTGAATCAAACCACCATACCTCCCCACCTGAAAATCATATTTTCAATATTGTCACTGGACTGTCACTTTCAAGATGACATAATAATGTAATATAATTTATATGACATATGTCTCATATTTAGCATTAGTAATTTACAAAGGATTTACTATGTTGGATAGTGAAAGTTTTCTGTCTTATGTTGATGAAATAGGTATGTGAAGGAACCATTTAGTTTTGTCATAAAAGTATATATATTTAGAACAAGAACAATAGAGGAGAATGGAGAGTCAGATTTTACTTGATAAAATATATAGTTTTTATTCTCATACTCCTGATATATTTTGGAATTGACAGTTTTATTGATGCTATTTATATTTAACCTTTTGAATTTCATATCAGAATTTTATTTCCGTGTTAAGTCAGTTGTGCTTTAAGGATAGTTGATTTATATGAAATGACAATTTGGTTTTCATTTTTTTAGATATCGCAATTTTGATCAGCCTCATCGATTTTATGTAGCTGATGTGTACACTGATCTTACCCCACTCAGTAAATTTCCTTCCCCAGAGTATGAAACTTTTGCAGAGTATTATAAAACAAAGTATAATCTTGACCTGACCAATCTCAACCAGCCGTTACTGGATGTGGATCATACCTCTTCCAGGTAAGAGCTTCAGAAGTGGCACCGAGCTCATACTAGAGGCCACAGTGGAAGGAAGTTCCCTGTGCCTCAGCCATGTGTGGGATCTGAAGTAAGGAGAGCCTTTGCACAAAGACTTGCCCAGAGAGGGAGGGAGGATTGCTCCATAACTCGTAGGTGGCCAGAGCTGGACTCATGGCAAGAGTGGACTTTGATTTGTTTGCCTGTCTACAAGGTAACATTGTCTTGACCTTCTTATTCTTATAGGTTGAATCTTTTGACCCCCCGACATTTGAATCAGAAGGGGAAAGCACTTCCTCTCAGTAGTGCTGAGAAGAGGAAAGCCAAGTGGGAAAGTCTGCAGAATAAGCAGGTAAATTCAGACTTTAAAGATGCTTCCCACACGGATTATCAAGGTGTCACTAAATGTATTGAATTTCCTTTGAATGCTCTCTTTAGTAAGTATCGAGGGTTTTGTTTTTATCCTTGGCCTGTGATATATTTATGTGATGAAATAAATCATCCTTGTAAATTTAGGTTAAAACCCATTTGGACTTAAAGAACTATTTTAATTTTTGAATTTGATTTTACTAGCATTAATAAGAGTAAAATTGGCTTTTAATTTTCTCTTTGTAATCTTTTATTTTCTGTTTATCCTCCTACTGTTTTCCTTACTTGAAGATACTAGTTCCAGAACTCTGTGCTATACACCCAATCCCAGCATCACTGTGGAGGAAAGCAGTCTGTCTCCCCAGCATACTCTACCGCCTTCACTGCCTTTTGACTGCGGAGGAGCTACGAGCCCAGACAGCCAGTGATGCCGGTGTGGGAGTCAGATCGCTTCCTGCTGATTTTAGGTATGCCTGTGCTGTTGGCCAGAGAGCACTTGGAAAAAAAATTCTAATTTGGAACAAGATATAATTAAGTTAGAATTGTATTTTTCTATAGTTTTTAAAAGATCAAAAGGAAAATGTGGGGGCTGGAGAGATGGCTCAGTGGTCAAGGCACTTGCCTGCAAAGCCTAATGACCCTGGTTTGATTTCCCAGCACCCACATAAAGCCAGATGCACAAAGTGGCTCATGCATCTGGAGTTCGTTTGCAGCGGCTAGGGGCTCTGACATGCCCATTCTCTCTGTCTATCTCCTATCTATCTTTGCTTGCAAATAAATAAAAGTATTTTAAAAAGGGAAAATGTGTAGTGGTGATGTAGAAATGAGCATGAAAACAGACTGCTTCTTCTAAGTACCAATTATGTATCAAAAAGCAGTTGCTTCAGTATGTTCTTGTCTTTGTTATTTTCTTCCCATTAGTGAAGTCTGTGTATTCCAGAGAAATTTGACTTAATAATTCAAATTAATTTTGGTTATACAGCAAACTAGATGTTGGTAGGGGTTGAAAGACCTTTAAAATGTTAATCATAAGCTGAATGTTGTGGCACATGCCTTTAATCCCAACATTTGAGAGGCAGAGGTAGGATCAATATGCCACACTGTGTGCTCTGGGGCTGAGGGTAAAGTATTGAACTTTGTCTTGCATTATAATTGGCTTTGTTTAGAATTCCAAATTATGTTTACTTCTAGTGTGGAAACTTGTTTCTCTTCTGAAGCAGGAGGACTTTTAGATTCAAAATGCTGTCACTCTGAGCTTGTCCTTTTTAAAGGACCTCATGAAAAGTTATATAAAAATGTCTTTGCAGATACCCTAACTTAGACTTCGGATGGAAAAAATCTATTGACAGCAAGTCTTTCATCTCAGTTTCTAACTCCTCTTTGGCTGACAATGATAATTACTGTAAGCACAGCACATTTGTAGTCCCTGAAAATGCTGCACATCAAGGTGCTAATAGACCCTCCTTAGAAAACCATGACCAAATGTCTGTGAACTGCAGAGTGTTACCCAGCGTATCTCCCAGGGAACTCCATACTGAAGTTTCAATGCCTCTTACAGCAATGAATGGTCTTTCTCACAATAAACATCTTGCCAATGGCAGTTACAACTTAGCTAACAGAGACTTTTGCCAAGGAAATCAGCTGAATTGCTATAAGCAGGAAATACCTGTACAACCAACTACCTCGTATCCCATTCAGAATTTATATAATTATGAGAACCAGCCCAAGCCCAGCGATGAATGTACTCTACTGAGTAATAAATACCTTGATGGAATTGCTAACAAATCTACCTCAGTTGGAAGTCCCACAGTGTCCACCATGCCTGGTACAACAGAGGCTGTTCAAGCACTCCAGGACAGGAAGGATTCTGAGCAGAGCCCTACTGTTGGATACTCTTCAAGGACTCTTGGCCCTAATCCTGGACTGATTCTTCAAGCTTTGACTCTGTCGAATGCTAGTGATGGGTTTAACCTGGAGCGGCTTGAAATGCTTGGTGACTCCTTTTTAAAGCATGCCATCACCACATACCTGTTTTGCACTTACCCTGATGCTCATGAGGGCCGCCTTTCATACATGAGAAGCAAAAAGGTAAGGGTGATTCTTGATTCCTCAGTGTGCCCGATCCATGGGGATTTCTCTACCAGCCAGGTGCAGCTGTTCCCACATTCTAGGACTGGGTGACATGCATGCTGTATTCTGATGGCACACAGGCTTGGGCGGTAGCTTCTCTGTATATGAATGCAGTATTTACTGATAGCAGCTATATAAATGGGCGGGCCTCCTGGCAGTGTCACTGTTTAAGGGGCTCTTGCTTCAACCTTGGTGAATCCAATGTAGAGAGTGGTGCCTGCTGGGAAGGGTGAATTCTTACACCTAGAGTGGAAGAACAGCACTTGAGGCCAAATACGTAAATGACAGTGAAAGATAGAGCAGAGAGCTTCCTTGGCAAACACCTAACCCAGCACTAAGAAGGAAGGGAGAGACACTTGAGTCATAGGAGGTGCTGATAGAGGTAAGTTTACAGTACAAATCAAAACAAGTGATCCAGAGGGTGGTAATTCTCAGTGAAAGAAATGGCTGGCAGTGGGGGTGGTGGGGTAGCTGAGGAAAGATCTGAAAAGGCAAGGCCAGCTGTAACAAAAGGCTTTGGTGGGGGAGGTTGAAATTGTGGGTACTGTTAGAGGAAGTCTGAAAAGGGCCTGTTACTGTTCGTGAAGCGATAGTTTTAGATGACTAATCTAGTAGCAGAATGAAGCCTCGGCTGGAAAGGAAGACTAAACCAAAAACAATCAAAACATGAGATAGAGTTGTAAATTATAGTAGTAAGGAAGGTGAGTGATAATTTCAGAAGAAATAATACTTTTAACAAACAAATTGCTCACTCTGTCAGACCCTACCTACTCCAGTCACTTAGGATCTGAAGAGATATAAATAGCACTTCTCATTACTGGGACAAAATACCTGACAAAAATCAGTTTGAGGGAGGAAGGGTTTATTAGTCCATCATGTCAGAAAAGGCCTGGTGGCAGGAGCTTGAGGCAGCTGGTCACTTTTAATTCAGCACAGTGAGGAAGCAGAGAGTGAGTGATGAGTGCTGCTGCTCAGCCAGCCCTCTCTCTTTTGTATATAGTCCATGTCTCCAGCTCTCTCACCTCAGTTATCCAATCTAGAAAGTCCCTCACAGACAGGCCATGGTGATTGTAAATCCTGTCAAGTTGGCAACCAGAGATTAATTTTTATAACTTGAAGAGGTGTAGCTTTAATTCCCATTTTATAGGTAAGGACAGTGAGGCAGCAGAAGTTAACTTCTCCAAGGTCACATAGCAGATAAGTGGCAGAGCTGGTATCAAGCCCAAACAGTCTAGCTTTGATGACTTTGCCTCTCACTATGATGCCACCCTGCTTTTTTTTTGCAATCAGAGAGAGAGATAGAAGAAAGACAAAGAGAATGGTGTACCAGGGCCTTTAGCCACTGCAAGCAAACTCTGGATACATGTGTCATTTTGTGCGTCTGGCTTTATGTGGAGATTATATATATATATATATAATACTTTGAGGGAAAGACACACAGAGACAGATTCAGGCAGAGAAAGAAAGAAAATGAATATAGGTACGTCAGGGTCAGGGCCTCTTGCCATTCCAAAGGAACTCCAAAAGCATGCATGGCTTTGTGCATCTGGTTTTATGTGGGTACTGGGGACTTGAACCTGGGCCAGCAGGCTTTGCAGGCAGGCACCTTAACTGCTGAGCCATCTCTCTTACCCTGCTTCTAATTTTATTGATCACCAGCCAGGCATTCCACTGAACACTGTATAGACATGGCCTAGTCTTCTCTGAAGCTTCTTGGTGGCCGTGCACATGCTCATGTTCTGCAGATGATGAAACTGATGCCCAGAGAGTGGTATTAGCTCATGTGAGGGCACTTGCTGTCCCTGGTCATATGTATGACTCTAGCATACTATCTGAGCGCTGAAGTCAGGTACGGTGGCAGTGGTTGGTGATGGGGAGAAAGAATCATGGGAAGTCAGGGCTGGTGTATTTGAAGTGGAAGGGTTCCATGAAATGCTCAGGTGCTTGTGGGTTTAGGGGTCTCACTTGGTTGGAGGGTAGTCTGGTAAGAGGGAGAGTGAAGCTCGGGGATGGAATGTGATTTTTCAGGGCTGGTTGCAGGAGAAAATCAGAGGCCTAGACAAAGTGAAGTGAGAAATAGCACACCCTATTAAGCAAGAGAGGCATTATTTTGCATTGCAAAAATTCATTCATTTATTTTCTCAGTCTTTATTTCCTGTAGAAATAATTGTCCCCCACCACTGTGGTGTCAAGGCCTATTTAGCATGCTCCACTGGACAGTCCTGACCAAGCCGTCCATGGTTTGATGCTCTTGACACAGGCCCTGTGCTTTCCCCCATTGCTACCTGTTGGTTCTACCTGTTTTGAGTTTTGCCTCACAGCAACCCCTTGGTTTCATTTTCCTCCTTCATTCTTATAGCACAGAAAGGGAGGGAGACCAGTGTTTATGTGCACTGGCTTCATCATACACAGCTGGCTAGGAAAGCTCTTTGGCACATAGTGGTGTCCCAGACCATCTGCCAATCTGCACATTACAAGGACTGCTCCTCCATGTCTTTGCTTCCTGTAGGGTTACCTCTTGTAGGTACCAGGTGCTGGCTAAGTAGTTGTTATGTGGAGAAGGGTTCCTGTAGTACTTCAGTAACATGGTTTTAAAACTGGAAATGAGATTGAGTGTGTGATACCCTAGTCTCTAAGAGAAATCTAGACAGATATGCAACCATTGGGCAAATTAGGGAGGCTTAAGAACTATGAGTCTCCTCTCACTGCCAGCTTGAGAACCTCTTTGTTTTCCTTCCTTCCTTCCTTCCTTCCTTCCTTCCTTCCTTCCTTCCTTCCTTCCTTCCTTCCTTCCTTCCTTCCTTCCTTCCTTCCTTCCTTCCTTCCTTCCTTCCTTCCTTCCTTCCTTCCTTCCTTCCTTCTCCACAATGAATTACATTGTTTAGTGGGCAAACAATGAGTTGTTATCCCCAATTCCTCATTGCCCCCTTCCCCATCCCCAGTCAGCTGGATATCTTCCTCTGTGGGCCGTCTATATCAGTCTTTGTGGTAGGGGACCATTTTGGGGGAGATGTTGGTAGACACATCAAAGACACATCCACTCATCAAAGCAGAAAATCAGAGGCTGCTGAGAGCTCAGCTCAAAAGATACTTCTGATGTGCTCTCCAAGGCTCAGGGAATATTGTAGAAGGTGGGTGGAAAGCATGTAAGAGCTACATGGTGGAAAGGTGTACTCTAGGCATGTGTGTTCATCCACAGTGACCCACACTGATTACAGATAATCCCTTGGAATGGCAATGGGGAGAGAGAACGTAAAAGTATGGTTCTATGGGAATATGACCATTAGACAATATGTTCATACAATGCAGTTCTCAATTAAAAAAGTAAATGGGCCAGAGGGTGGACAATAAAACTGCCGCATTGATATGGATAAACACCTTTACTTCACTAAAATGATTGAGCAATGTCTTGAATTCTATCCAAACCAAAGAAATATTTCGAAATGTTACAATTGAAATCACATTGGTGGCTTAGATTCTAGGCATATGAAATTGGCACTAGCATCTTATTTTATTCACAATACTGTTATATTTTGAGTTTAAACATTTTGACATCTTCTACCCTGATAGGTTGAATGAGCAACTTGCATTTTATATCATCAGGTTGTAGTTTTTTAACTTTGGAAGTTAACTGTTTCTTTTGACTCATAAGGAATTTGCATAGTTGTATACATCAGATGTTTTGTGAACTACATTTTTTTATTCAAAAATATTTACACCAAATTATACAGAATACTTGGGAATTTAATATCGTTATAAATGTAACTGGGGAGATGGTTCAGCAGGTGAGAACCTGAGCTTGAACTCAGCACCCATCAAAATGTCAAGTGTGGTGGCACATGTGTAATCCTAGCCTGGAGAGGCAGAAACAGGAGGCTCTCTGGGACTGGCTGGCTAGCTACTAAAGCCTAATTGGTGTACTCTTGAGCTCGGTGAGAGACTCTGTCTCAAAATAAGGTGGAGAGCAAGGGAGAAAGACACCCAACTTCTGTCCTCTCTACATGCATGTGCACACAAATGTGTGTTCACACATATTACATGCTAACATGTATACAGATGCACATCCACACACCAAAAATGTAGCTATAAATAAATAGAGCCCTTATAATTGGTGACCATGAAAACATGTAGCTTAATCTGGGCATGGCAGCACACTCCTTTAATCCCAGCACTTGGTTGGAGGATCACCATGAATTTGAGGCCACCCTAAGACTACATAGTGAGTTCCAGGTCAGCCTGGGCTAGAGGGAGACCCTACCTCAAAAAACCAAAAATGAAAAACATTTAGCTTAGAAGTCATTCAAGATTGTCATGCCTTGAATGACTTCCTGCTGTGACTGTTTCCCAATAAGCATCCATATCTTTCCTACCTAAGGTCAGCAACTGTAACCTGTATCGCCTTGGCAAGAAGAAGGGGCTACCCAGCCGCATGGTGGTGTCTATATTTGATCCCCCTGTGAATTGGCTTCCTCCTGGCTATGTGGTAAACCAAGACAAAAGTAACGCAGATAAATGGGAAAAGGATGAAATGGTAAGTTTTCCATACCTGGTATTGAGGTCTGGTTGAACTGAAGTTGTTCTGCTTCTTTCCTGTTCTTCCTCTGACTAGACTAGCCCATTTAGAATGAGCAATTTGCAGTTTTGATGGAGGATACCATCTATTGTATTGTACCTCTTTTCTTGAAAAGTATGAGTTTTTTCAATGTTTTACTTAAAAATAAAAGTTCATCCCATTTCCCTTTAGAACTGTGTATTATAATTTTTCCTTATTAGCTCTATTCATTAAAGTGACTTCAATGACCTATGGCCACTAGGCTATGTCTGAAGAATTTATTTCATCACAAACAACTTTGCAGCTCAGGGCTTTCTAGGGACTATATTGCCATGCCTTTACGTGATGGTCGTAGTTTTCTGTAAATAATGACTTAGACTTGGCCTCTTAGCAGTTGCTTCCCTTTGTCTAGTCCAGAAGGCCACCAGGGGGCAGCTGGAGGCCTGTGTGCCCTGGACTCTCTTGGCTGTGTGAGAGAGCCTCTTGCAAGTTTCCGTCCTCCAGACAGCTTTGGTTTCTAGACTTATTTTGCATTCGTGATAAACTGGCTGCTAATACGTCATTTTTTTACTTCAGGCTGGCAGTGAGAACACCATTTCTCTCACAGGTTACATTTTCTAAATAGCATCTTTCTCACCCTTGTTTCTGACCTACATATCCTATAAATCTTAATGCATTTGCAGGTAACATGCTCTGTGAATCTGTTCTGATTTAGGCCTGGTGGGTGCATGTATCTTCAATTCATGAACTTCTCTGGATATGCTAATGTGAGTTAGGGTGGGAAATGACATTTATTAATTTAGGATATATAGAACCTTAGTAGAAAATGTTATGATTTTGAGCTATAGAGAAGTATTTCGTTTCTCTGAAACCTGTTGCAGGAATTACCCTTCTCCGTCAGTATTGCTCTTCTAGGCATTTGATCCACAAAACACTGACATGAAGGTGCCGGTAGCAAGGTGGTTGTTTTCAGAGTTCACATTTTCCTAAATGTTTCCTTTTTTTTTTTTTATAAATTGTGTTTATTTATGTGTGTGCACCACATGTTCACATGTAAGGGTAGGTGCAGGGTGTGCCACATCAGAAGACAGCCTTCAAGGTTGGTTCTTGCCTGCCCATCTCATTTGAGATTCTCATTCTGCTAATCTTTGCTGGGCTTACCTTGACCTTGTGGGTACTCCTGTCTGTGCCTCCCTTCTCATCATCAGCATCAGTGTGCTGGGATTACAGAAGCCTGACATGTCTAACAGCTTTTTGCATGGGGTCTGGTGCTCAAACTCAGATACTCCAGCTTGAACAGTGAGTGCTTTATCCACCGAGCCATCTCTCCAGCCTTTCCTTAATGTTTCTGATTGCTCAACATGTTGCCTACATTAAAAACACTACCCAAGCTTTCATGCAACGATTTACACATACTGAAATGGAAACGGGTTTGTGCCCTTCCAAATTTTCTCCCTGCGTTGCTCCTGCCCCAGCTGACATTTTGAGATGTGAATGCCTCCTAGGAAAGAGTTCTGGGAAATCAGGTGGAAAGGTAGCTGAAACTGCCGACAGAAGCCTTCCCAGTGACACTTGCTCTCCAAGGGCTCCAAGTGCTGGAGCACTTCTGTAAGGCAGAACCCTGTACTTCTGTGGAGGAAGAATCCTAAAACCCAGACCATTACAACTTTGCCTAGAATCACACTGTGTTAAGAGTCAGTCCTTTGTGTTTTTGTGCTGTCATTTTAGCTTATAGTGGCACCTTATTAAAGAAATGTAAAAACTTGTTTTAGTGTTTAAGTTATTCATCTGGGTTTTTAAATTTCAGTTTGGCCTATTTGTCTTATGAAACAAACAATAGTCAAAAGCATGTCATGTTCCCTTGGACAAGCAAGGCTTTGGCAGGATGAGGCCCCTGAGAGCTGCCAGTGGAGCTTCCCTGCTGCTCTTCCTTATTCCTCAGGAGGTGTTTGTTTCTAATTACAGCAGCCATCCGTTGTTACATGGCTAGCTCAGATACACTGCTTCTGTCTCTTTTGGTCAGGTTTAAAATTAAATACTTGACTATTTATAAGATACTTGGCAAATAGTTTAAAACTGTTTTGTCCCAAAACTCTGGAAAGTTGCTAACAATGGAAATTGAAGCCTTTTCTTCTGCCTTTCTCCCCAAAATAAAGTGGTGGTGGTGATGTGTATGTACTTGTGTTTGTTTTGTGACAAAAATTTGGCATCTTTCTAGCTTGAAAAAAGTTACATCAGTGTTGAATCTTAGCCATTATTAAGGCTGTCATTCACAAATTAGCTCTTGCCAAAGAAATTGGAATTAGCAAAGATCTTTTTGACAGAAATTGGATTGTTGTGTTTTATGTTAGTCTAAATTTTCTATTTTTGTCAGTTCTGTTGTAATCTGTTACCCTGATTTCTAAAGCTTAGTGGGAGGGAATAATAATTTATCAAATTCGTACCCTACCTCAATGATCACTTATATTTTTTAAATAAAACAATTTAGTTTTATATTTTAGCAGTGTTTTTTTAATTTAAAATGGAAGTGGAGAGAAAAAATTACAAAACCCTACTGTATGTTTTAAAATAATTTTGTTTTTATATTATACTCTTAGTTGAAAAGATAATGCTTTTCCTACATCTGGAATTTGATTTTATGAATTTGAAAGTCAGGTCACCATGATTTAAACTTTGTCAGCCCCGTGGAAGGTCTGTCTGCATGTGAGGCTCTTGCGGTGGGTCCTCTAGAGTGAGGCTTCTGGGTGAAGTATTGCATGGTAAACAATAATTTTAACTTTATCCGTGTTCTGAATTCTTCTCTTACAGAGTTAGACTGGATAAAGGTCATTTTATAACTTAGAAAATGACATTCAAAGAACTTGTTCTACTTTGTTTACATGATTAAATAACTTATTTTATGTTAATTGGAAACAAATGGCCATGATTTTAAAGTTGCCTTTCAGTATTTGCGGTTGTCGTTTGAAATTATCCATAACCCTTGGTTTTATTGAGCTTCAAACCCTTTTAAAAACAGCAGCTATGTCTCCCCTCCTTCCCGTTTCAGACAAAAGACTGCATGCTGGCTAATGGCAAACTGAGTGAGGACTGTGAGGAGGAGGACGACGACGAGGAAGAGGAGGACGAGCTGACGTGGAGGGCTCCCAAGGAGGAGCCGGAGTATGAGGACGATTTCCTGGAGTATGATCAGGAGCACATCCAGTTTATAGACAGCATGCTGATGGGCTCGGGGGCTTTTGTAAAGAAAATCTCCCTGTCTCCTTTCGCAAGCACCGAGTCTGCATACGAGTGGAAAATGCCCCCAAAGCCCACCCTAGGGAACATGCCATTCTCGTCTGACCTGGAGGATTTTGACTACAGCTCTTGGGATGCAATGTGCTATCTGGATCCCAGCAAAGCTGTGGAAGAGGATGACTTCGTGGTGGGCTTCTGGAATCCGTCAGAAGAAAACTGTGGTGTCGACACGGGAAAGCAGTCCATTTCTTACGACCTGCACACCGAGCAGTGTATTGCTGACAAAAGCATCGCAGACTGTGTGGAGGCCCTGCTGGGCTGCTACTTAACCAGCTGTGGCGAGAGGGCTGCTCAGCTCTTCCTCTGCTCGCTGGGGCTGAAGGTGCTCCCGGTCATTAAGAGGACCGCTCGGGAAAAGGCCCCATGCCCCACTCGGGAGAACCTCGGCAGCCAACAAAAGAGCCTTTCAGGGAGCCGCTGGCCCGTGGCCCTGGGCCCCCGCTCTTCTGCTGGGAAGGACCTGGAGTACGGCTGCTTGGAGATCCCACCGAGGTGCATGTTTGACCATCCAGATGCAGAGAGAACCCTGAGTCACCTGATATCAGGGTTTGAGAATTTTGAGAAGAAAATTAACTACAGATTCAAAAATAAGGCTTACCTTCTTCAGGCTTTTACACATGCCTCCTACCACTACAACACTATTACTGGTAAGAAGCCCCAGGGCCACGCTCCTGCCTGTTGATTGCTGGGGCCCCGAGGGCTGTACTGGTCCGTGCGTGTAGTCTTCATGCTCTGTGTGCAGTGGGGGAGGAGCAGAAGGAAACAGTTCTTTCTATTCATCTTCTGGGGAGCTGGGAGAGTGGTGACCCTCCATCCTCTCGCAGATGTCACTTATGTGCTGGAAATGGACGCATACCTTCGGAGTTTGCTGTTGTACTTCTTATGCTGCCCAAATGCCCCTGTGATGCCTGTTCCTGGCTGCTTTTAGTTCTTGACTTAGCCATATATCCTGAGTTCATTCCTGCATCTTTTTATTGTTCTTAGACAAAAAGAGCTCTCTCGGGGTCTTTTAAAAATCTAAGACAGAGGCATTGAGAGGAGCTGTTCCATGGGAAGGTTTTCTCACCCTGCTCCAGCTCGTTAGTTGTGCTCTGTAATTTCTGCTATTCCTGATGGGGAGAAAAGGCCCCATTCCAAAATTAGCTTCAGCTTGTGAGCCACAGATAAAGTTCATATATAATGTTAGAGAATAACAAGAGTACCAAAGTATAAAGTTTGTAGTTTGCATAATAAAAAGTGTAGGCTAAGATGATTTACAGAATATAAACCCAAAAGGTGAATTTCCTATTCTAGATAGACAGCCTGTTATAACAAGTGAAGCCTGCCCTTTATGGAGAGGAATGACATGGATGCCATACATTGTTGAGTTTCAGCTACCCTGGCCCTTGCCTCAACCTGCTGGGTAATGTGGTCACCACTTCTGTCTCAGCCTGTTCTCTTAGCTGAATGGATCCTTTTGATCACCGTGAGAAAAACAAGATATTGATCAGCTTTGATGGCTTTTCATCTTGATAAACAGCCACTTTTGCCTCAAGACTCTGCTTATGTCTGCCACCTCTGGCTCTTAGTTTGTGTCAGGTTCAGCGTTCTAGTTCAAGTTGAGAAGAGGGTCTTTTCACATTGTCAGCTGTGTGGCACATGTAACCCAGGAGTGTTAAGGAAATGTGCCATGTACCATACATTGCTGAGTGTAGGTGAGAAACAATGCTAATGGTGGCAGGGTGCAGGGTATGGAAGGCATGTGTGCCACATGTGACTGCTGAGGTACCAGCATGTGCCCTGAGCCAGGGGAGAAAGGTGCTGAGTACCTGGGGAAAGGCTTTAAAATAAACAAACAAATGAACTTTGATATTTGACACTGGAAGATTTTTATGACCCCAATTTACATAAAAGGAATTTTCTTTAAATTGCCATTCAGACTTAATTTACTGAGGGGTTAGTAAGTACATTCGCAATAATTTTCTCATTGTGGAAAATCAGTGTAAGTGTTCCAGGTAGAAGTTCTGAAATGAGTTGCATCGTTGTGCAGACAGAATACATTCCAGTCACACAGCCTGATGGTTCTGCTTTGGGCCCTTTTGCAGATTGTTACCAGCGCTTAGAATTCCTGGGAGATGCGATTTTGGACTACCTCATAACCAAGCACCTTTATGAAGACCCACGGCAGCACTCTCCAGGGGTTCTGACTGACCTGCGCTCTGCTCTGGTCAACAACACCATCTTTGCATCGCTGGCTGTGAAGTATGACTACCACAAGTACTTTAAGGCTGTTTCTCCTGAACTCTTCCACGTCATTGATGACTTTGTGCAGTTTCAGCTTGAAAAGAACGAGATGCAGGGGATGGATTCTGAGGTCAGTGCTATTTAAGAATTGTGAATTAATGGTGTGTTAAATGAAGCTAGCTCTACAGCTGGAAGTTGCAGGGCAGGGCCAGGGTGCCTGCTGGCACATGATCTTGAGAGAGTTGAGAGTGCCTGGCTGGGTTCAGGTAAGCCTTTGAGACTTGACTGCCCACCATATGGACCAAGTGGCCATTCAGCCAGGGGTTTCAGTTAGCTCCTTAGGGTGGCTAGGCATGCCTCATCAGTGTGCTCTCTCCCCTGCCCGAAACGTCTCTTTGCCTTCCTAAAAGCTCAGTGACTGATTTTAGAAGTAAGACATTCTTGCTTCTATCTCAAGTAAGCTCTGACTGGGAACATGGGCATTTGGGAGCTAGCTGTCTTCCCTAAGTACTTTGAGGAGGCAGCTAGTCCACCATGTGGGTGGATTTTTGTAGGCAGGGACAGCAAGAAGTCCCTACCCACCTCTTCCACACCTCACTTTGGCATCTCTGAGGCCCAGTGAGCTCCTCCATTTCTTTTTCTCCTCATTCTCAGCACTTTGAGAAACTGAATGTGACAGCCAGCCTTTTATGTCCAGTTAGTTGGTGCTGGCCACAGGATTGCAGCAGTGAAGAATTGTGAGCCTTTAGAAAGCTTTTGCTACATAGGTGAGATTTATTCCACTGGCCTGAGTACCTGTGTGTCAGGCACTCCGTTCCAGTGAGTGTGCACTACATGGTTCACTGGGAAGAGAAGCTAAAGGGCAAGGTCTTGGAGAGAAGATGTGCTGCCGAGGAAGTGACTGCAGGTCTTTCTGCAGGGCAGTGGTTTCCCTGATGAGCACTGCTCTGCTCTGGTGCCTCCTGGGTTCACTGTGATTTTCTATATTGTAGAAATAATCTGGTTTTCCCTTTACTGTCTATAGAGTACTTTTTAAAATTTTTTCCTTTTTTCTGTCTTTTTTCAGATAAAGTGGTCATGAAAAGCCTATTACATGTAGTGGATTTGCAATGAATGGTTGATATTATCTTGTTAAAGAAATAAAAGTCATAGACTTTTGAGGAGTCTTTATAAAAAAGAAGTACAAGTTTGTGGCTCACCTTTAAAATGGCCTTTTGGGGCTGGGAGGTGGCTTAGCTGTTAAAGGCACTTTCTTTCAAAGCCTACTGGCTCAGGTTTGATTCCCTAGTACCCACGTAAAGGCAGCTGCAGAAAGTGGCACATGTGTTTGAAATTTGTTTGCAGAAGCAAGAGGCCTTGGCACACCCATAACCAGTCACTTTCTCTCTCTCTCTCTCTCTCTCTCTCTCTCTCTCTCTCTCTCTCTCTCTCTCTCTCTCTCTCTTTCTCTCAAATAAAGTAAAAAAAAATTTAATGGCCCATTTGCTGACAAGACACTCTTCTCTGCAATAGCTTAGGAGATCCGAGGAGGATGAAGAGAAAGAAGAGGATATTGAAGTTCCAAAAGCCATGGGGGATATTTTTGAGTCTCTTGCTGGTGCCATTTATATGGACAGTGGGATGTCCCTGGAGGTGGTCTGGCAGGTGTACTATCCGATGATGCGGCCGCTGATAGGTACTGTTGGCTCTTTTTACAAAGAAACAACACTATTAAAAAATGTTTTGCTATTCACACTGTTCTTTTGTTTTAATTACAGAAAAGTTCTCTGCAAATGTGCCCCGTTCTCCAGTTCGAGAATTGCTTGAAATGGAACCAGAAACAGCCAAATTCAGGTAAGCAGGGAATGTGTGTGGAAAAACTAATAGACCTACAAACAAGAAGTTCTGAAGGTAGCAGAAACTCCCCTTTCTGAAATACTGGTGTGCTGTGGTCCAGTTCCCTTGGAGTCTGATTGATGTTTTTTTTTCCTATTGGATTTTATAAAGCAGAGCTGAACTCAGGCAGAAACAGGAGCTGCTAAGTCCTAGTGCACACTTCCTTGGTGCGGTGTCAGCCCATCCAGGGCTCTCGGCCGAGAGTGCCTATGAAACACTGGCTTCTAATTTGAGCTGTCTGGATTTCTTACAGCCCAGCAGAGAGAACGTACGATGGGAAGGTCAGAGTCACTGTGGAAGTAGTGGGCAAAGGGAAATTCAAAGGCGTTGGCCGGAGTTACAGGATCGCCAAATCTGCTGCAGCAAGAAGAGCCCTCCGCAGCCTCAAAGCTAACCAGCCTCAGGTTTCCAGCAGCTGAGCCCTGCGCAGCTCAGCAGACAAACAAGACAGTGAGGCAGCATGAAGGGGAAATGTTTAAATCTAAAAAGTCTTATTTAAAGTTGACATTGATCAGAATAAATTGAAGGCAGAATTTAAAGTTTGATAACAAGATAGATAACAGAATAAAACATTTAACATGTATAAATTTTTGGAACTAATTGTAGTTTAGTTCTTTGCGCAAACACAATCTTGTCTTCTTCCCCCATGTCTGCTTTGTTTAAATCACAAGAGTGCTTTAATGACGACATTTAGCAGGTTTTTGAAATAATGATTGACAGGAGTTTTTGCTTGTTTTGGTTGTTTGTGTTTAATTTCTGTCAGCTTTGCTTAGAGAGGAGACCAGGGAGCTTCGGCCTCCCATTGTCCCTCGGCTGGAGCCATCTCTACCCTGAGTGTGTGCCCCTTTTCAGATGGTGAGTGAAGCAGTCTGCAAGGAGAGGTCCCGTGCAGTCTGAGATTTCCCTGTCATGTTGTGTGGGTGACGCTCCCAGGTCTGTTGCACTGACTAATCACAAGGGACAGGTGTTGATGAATTACACTCGAGATTTCCCATGCCACATAGTCCTGCAGAAGAAAAGGTTCTTGCCTTAAAAGTAAACATTTCACATTCACGTCTCCTTTTTTTGGAGCAAATCATTTTGTATTTCCTTCATTATGTGTTAGATATTGAAACTGGGTGATATTTACAGCTCACTGATACAGTTGTAACTTACTACAGGATTATATTAGAATTTCTGTCACGTGTACTGAAGATATTAAAAACCCAGAGCATGTAGTTGATGAATTTTTAACATCACGATGAAAATGATCTTTAGCTGAATTCCCAGTTTCCTAAAAACTTCCTGCTGGTAGTTCCACTGGTAAAAATGTTTGTGGCAAATTATTTTGCCCTGTGGGCTGTTGCTCTGGCAAAGTAACCCTTAGACATATCACACCTAGAATATGCTGCAGATTTTATCCCTGACTTGACTGACTGACTGACTGACTGACTGACTGGCCGACTGGCCACGTATTACAGACGTAAAGCAGCACCTTCACCTCCATCCCCGACCGTCCCCGTGCTGCCCTGCCCACGCATCTCCTACCAAAGCTGTGCCGTCAGCCCTGCACCTTGACGCTGGCCAGGAACTGCTAGCATTTTCACGCATCTGTGACTCAAGGCATTAATCTAGATAAACTAGCTCATAATTTCCATCTTGGGATAAAGAAAAAAAATTAGGCATTTGCCTAAGTTCCTTTAATTAGACTTGTAGGCACTCTTTACTTAAATACCTCAGTTTTTCTTTTCTTTTTGCATGCGTTTTTTCCCCTGTTTGGTGCTATGTTTATGTATTATGCTTGAAAGTTAATTTTTTTTTTTTTTGCACTGTAACTATAATACCTCTTAATTTACCTTTTTAATGCCGTGGGTTGGTCTTGCCTGCCTGTCAGCATACAGGAGAGGCTTGCTGCAGTTTGCCCCTTCATCATGCTTGAAATTTGAGAAAGCCAGGCCGAGGTGGCTCCTGCTTCCAGGACGCCCTCTGACTTGGATGCCGCATGCCACACTGCATGCAGTTGTGCAAGGACAGTTGCTCACCCAGGAGACGCCTCTGTGCACACGTGTGAATGCAAACACTGGCAGCCTGCTCTTGAGGGGCTCTGAGGGGAGGGCGCTGTGGACTGCTCTTCTGGCTGCCTCGTATCTTACACTAAACGATGAAATTGCTCAGTGAGTTCTTGATGAAGTTAACCTAGTCAGATTTGGAATGACAGTTGTCTGAATTAAATCAAAACAATGCAAGACATTAGGACAAGTTAAAACCAGCAGTTTTGTAAGCTTTGTAAGTGTAAGCACATACAGCTATCCAGAAAGGCTGGGTGGGTTCCGAGAGGGTGTTGTGCCCACATCTCAGATCCTTGCCTGTGTAAACTGCCTGATGCTGTGTGTGTGTGTGTGTGTGTGTGAGAGAGAGAGAGAGAGAGAGAGAGAGAGAGAGAGAGAGAGAGAGAGAGAGTGAGTGTGTGTCTGGGGCATGCCCCTGCATCTAGGAAGTTCTCCAGCCTCAGCACCAAAGTTAGATTGTTTCATTTACACTTCCTGGTGAGAGAAAAATGCCTCAATGTACTTGTAACCTTGGGAAGAGGACTTTTGTTAATATGTGAAAGTTCACTTTGGATACGATTAGGTCATCCGTTCTCAGGGCTTCAATTTTCTTGCTGCCATTCAAAATGTTCTTATCACGACAGACTAGCTATTTTAGTTTTTTCCTTGGTGGAGAAACATAGCTGATATTAATTTGACCCACAGTTTGAAACATTTTTCAATCCCCTATTGATGAAGTTGAGAATAGATACGAGTTAGACCTGCGGAATGGGCATGGATACTTCGTGCTGCTGAGCATTGATGCTGACAAGGTTCCCCAGCTTTGCTTGTTGCAATGTTTTGCATTTGTCACAAGAAAAGCTGCTTTGTCACCCTCTCATGCCGTGATTGTGCGTGAGGCCGAAGCTCGAGGTGAGGCTGGGGCAGCTGTGGAAGCGCTTCGTGACTGTAGCCACTACACGTGTCACGTGTCGTTTCCTTTCTAACCCTAACTATGCTACATTTCAGATAGCTTTCCCCTCTCTTCTGTTCCTGGAGCACAAATACGCATTGTACTTGGTGTGTCACGCTTTACCTCATTTCAAGAGAAACATGCTCACCTGAGAAGAGAAAATATGTTTTGGCCTTGCTGCTGTTTTGATTTACTGAGTTTGAAATATGTATGCCTGCAGTGTGTCGTATACTTGCACAACTTAAATAGGTCATTTTTGTCTGTGGCAGTTTTGCTATTTGTTAACTGAACTCTTGATTATGTTTTTAAAATGTTTGTTACATTTCTCTTTTTCTTTTACCTTATGTGAAATGATTAAATTTAGAATGACCTCTAACACTCCTGTAATTATACTTTAAAGTACTGATATGTTGACCTTCTTAACAATAACCTGCCCTCAGAAGGATGCAGGCACCCTGCCTCCGATGTGGGAGACTTTAGGCCGGTTTTTCTGATTGGCTCCTACAGCCACGTCCCCCCCACCCCCAGCAGTCGTCTCTGTCATTACCCTAAGCTGCAGTGGCTGCAGGGTGCAGGTGAAGTCAGAATTCACACCCACCACAGTCCACTTATAAGGCCCCAGTGGGTTAAACTATGTCTTGCTCGGCTAGGGCATCTATTCCTTTTGCACAAAACTTAAGTTAGCAACTTGAGACCTTAGTGTCTTTATTTAACTGCGCCTGAACGTGTGTTAGTACCCTTAGCCGGTTTGCATTGTCTGTGCAGACAGAACTCAGGCTGTGAGGATCACCTCATGTTGTGCTTACTGTCAATACATCTGAGTACCTGTATTTTTCCACCTGCTGATTACTTTTCTGGAATTTGATTATTTCCAAATAAATTTCTTTAGATTATACATGAGAAGTTTTAAAGATCTGTTTAAGACCAAGAATGGTAAATGATGTTAAAGGTTGTTGGTGACACCAGTAGCAATATTTAACCTGGAGACCGTTGTATTGTCTACTAGCAGTGAGCTGCTGTTGTAATCCTGGTTTGTTTTATCTGGACATCACCAGACAGTTAATCCTACAGCTGCGGCCACCGGCTCCACAGCAAGGTGCACAGGTGAACAGGAAGAGGCTTGGCCTTTTCTGCTGTCAATAAGGAAAATGACTAAAATAAATGAACAGTTTCATTGACAATAAACTATTTGCCATCACATGCTGCAGCTTTCTAAGAAACATGCTGTAATTCACTCACACAGTAATCACGCTGCGGAAATTGCAGTCTGCACCTTATAGATTACAGTTACCTTTAGTTGTTTTTGTTTGTTTGTTTACTGTTTTGGTTTTTTCAAAAATAATTGTAGCCAAGTAAATCCCCAATAAAGTTATGATCTGTTCACTTTGTGTTTTTAAATTTTTTTTAAAGCTTTTTTTTGTTTCTGTGTGTGTGTGTGTATGCCTTTTCATATGCGTGTGGGTGTGTAGGTACATATGCACATGTATGTCCATGCATGAAAGCCAGAGGGCAACACTGGCTGTATTTCTCATTAGCTCTTGACTTTATTTTTTTGAGTCAGAGTCTCAAGTTCATGGAGTCAGCTGGACTAGCTGGCCAGCAAGCTCGAGGGGTCTTCCTGTGCCCACCTCTGCAGCACTGGAGTTATAGGTGTGCCCCACCATGACCTGTATTTTTCTGTGGACAGTAATAGTCTGAACTTGGGTCCTTACTCATTACCGAGGCATCATCCCAGCCCCCCCTTTTTTAACTTTATTCTTGTGGGTGAGAGTATTTAACCAGTGATGCCAGAGATGGTATTAAAAATGTTTGCATTCCATGGTGAATCATCTGAAATGCATACTTAAGTACACGAGTTTGTTCACAATATTCTGCTTTATTCCCACCTGAAAAATTATAAAGTTGTCTTTAAGGTGTAAGAGATAGCGGTGTGTTCTCTGAAATCCTACCATAGTTGATTGAGGTGTCCCAACTCCTCCATCATTTATGATCCGTATGACTCGTGCCTTACCTAAGACCAGTGGACAGAATGCTCACCTTCAGAATGTTAGGACACGTGTCCAGTATTGCTGGCTGAGAAGGGGCTTTGTTACTCAAGCTCTCACTCCACCCAGCAGAGATGACATGACAAGAGGAGCCCCTTGGCCTTGACCCCTTTCTCCCTGCCTCCTCAGACTATCCTGAGTGTGGGTGACTGCCCCTTCATTGGATAGTTAGTCAGCCAGCCCTCAGTCTACCACTCCTGCCACCAACTTGCCCTCTCTGCAGCTCCAGGGGCCATCAGTGAAGGGTATGGTGGTTTAGCAGGTGGGAATGTTCTGGGAAGAGCACAGAGGACCTGACACTGCAGCCCTGCAAGCAGAGCAAGGATCCCAGCCAGCTTGGATGTGTGTTGTCACCCGTTTCTGCAAAGACGGAGCACACAGGTGTGCAGACCCAAGAAAGCTTCCTAACCTGCACAGCAGGTGGAGTTTATGAATGTCTTCATTTTTTTCTTTCCCCACCCTAAGCCCTACCTGGATATTTTCAGCTCCTCCTCCCTTAATCATGCAGCGCCACTTAAATTTGTCTTACCCTTCCCTGAGAATCGGGAAGAAAAGGTTTGGAGAACTCGAGCTCAGTTGCAAAAGGTGCAGGTCGGTTTTTAAATTTGTTTTTCCCTACAGGGAACACAATCACATGGTTAAAATAAAAGTAGCTAAAGATACGCATAAAGCTCCACAGTGAGGAGCATTCCCCTAAGACAGGCATTGCCAGCCACTTCTCTTCATGCTTCTTAGGACATTTTACACAAAGAAGTAGAAGGTACGTCCCTCTCTCTCCCACATGGTAGCGTGCTAAGCACACTTTGTTCGCATGTCAGTGTGTAATAACATGTGCGTGTGGAAGTTACAAGTAGGTGTCAGGTGTCTAGTTGTGGAGCTCACTGATTCAGACTAGCCACTGAGCCCTAGGGGTCCCCAACACTGGGGTCACAAGTGTACACCACTACACCTGGAATTTTATGTGGTGTGGGGATCCAAACTCAGGTCCTCATGCTGTACAGCAACCACTTGACTCACTGAGCTCTCTCCTCAGCCCAATGCTGACTGTATTTTAGACGTTTATCATAATCTTTTTCCTTAGAACTGAAAGCATAGAGTGATGCTTGTAAAGGACATCTGGATCAGTGATCACATCTGTATCCATCCAGATGTGTGTCTGTGTGTACGCTGCACGCACCGAGGACAGCCTGTTTCTATGTGCCTTGTATAGAGATGCCCTCCTTAGCTGCTCCCTGTTAGATATCTGCGTCCTTCCCAGCTTCTTGCTGTTAGACAGGAAGCCATACCTCGTATCCTCCTATCTGCTTCCTTGCGCAAATCCAGGTTGCAAATTTTGAGGCTCAGAACCGAGTTGAGCTTGCACCCTATCTTTCCCGCCCCTGTGTGCCTCCGTGAGTTTCACCGTGGAAATACTAGCATGTTTCCCCAGTGGTCCACTGTGAGCCCCGTGATGGGTGGTGCGTGGTGTTTGGAAATGTTTCTGATGGAAACCCTGAAAACAGCACCTCTAAGGACTGTGGGGCCTCTAAAAGGTAAGGCTTAGTAAAGCTGCACAGGTGCCCGTCTGTGCTCATGTCTTGCATGCTCTGTGCACTTTGCTCCCCATTGCAATTTGGAGAACAGTGGTGTGCAAAGGGCAATGGATAGGAGAAACATGCAGCCTAATGGCACCATTAGGCATGTCCTTGGTATGAGGTCAAGGAAGACTCCTGTGAAAGGCTGGATGCTGGTCTGTCATGCCCCTGTCCCTCTTAGATGTTGTTACCATAGTCATCTCTCGGGCACATGAGTTGTGGAGAAGGGGGGCAGTTGACTGGGCCTGAACCCGTGCCCACCCCAAGACAAGCATGGGGCATCATTCAGTGTTCCAGTTTGTGTATCTTTGGAAATGGTGGCATCTGTGATGGCATGGATATATATATATATATTCAAAGGGAGGAGCCCTTTGGGAAGTCCTGACAGGCAGGGAACACAGGACTTGCCTCTGTGTACCCTGTGCCCTGACCCTAATCGCTCATTTTTGTTTTCCAAGGGAGGATGCACCATGCTAGTCCCCTCACTAGAGGAGAGCCTTTCCACTTACGTGGATGACACAGGTTTCAGCCTCTAAATGTGTACCCTGCACACGCACTCACCTCACAACAGAAGTGTGGCTCATTATGGCGTTCTCACCCTGCAGTGAGCAGCAGGCGTTCTGATTCTGAGAACTTCCCAACTTGTCTTGGTGGAAACAGGGTGGTGGTACTTGGTATGTACCTAACAGAATCTCATTAGGAAGCTACTAGGTGGTGAAATACAGTTGATAGAGTGCTATTCATATCCTGAAAATTCTTCCGATGCTTGTGAGAAATGATTATTGGTGAGCTGTTTACTCAAATTATGAGTGTGGATGCCTGTGTGCCATGACCTGTGTGGAGGTCAGAGACATGTCAAGTGTCGGTTTTCACCTTCCACCTTGTTTGAGGCCAGATCTCTCATTGTTGATCACTGCATCATCACTGCATTCACCAGGCTAGCTGGCCCTTGAGCGGAATTCCTCTCCCCATCTCCCTTCTGGCTATAGGCATGCTGGGATAACAGACACCTGCCACAGCATCTGGCCTTCGTGTGGATGTGGAGGATCTGAACTCAAGTCTTCATGCTCAAGCAGAAAGTGCTTTATCCACTGAGCCACCTCCTGAGCCCTAAAGCTGCATTTTCTATTTTTTAAAAGTATTTGTTGATTTATTTTAAGTAGAGAGAGATAGAAGAGAGACCGAGAGAACGGGTGTGCCAGGGCCTCCAGCCACTGCAAACGAACTCCAGATGTATTTGCCATTTTGTGCATCTGGCTTTATGTGGGTACTGGGGAATTGAACCTGGTTCATTAGGCTTTGCAGGCAAACACCTTAACCGCTAAGCCATCTCTCCAGCACAAAGCTATATTTTCTTAAGCAAATCTTTCTCCCTCTTGGAGTTCTAAGTTCTTGTTTCACCACCCCAGTGAATCTCAAGGTGCAGCCAAGCCTGCACCTCTGGTGGGAACAGCGCCCCCGCTGGCAGCAGGTGCTAAGGTAACCTGTGGTGGTTGTGGGTTCTTCCTGCTTCAGCCACAACTGTCCCCATTCTGTGTTCTCCTTGTTAAGTCTTCTGATGACACTGTGTGGAGGAGACACCAGGAACCCACGGCCACGGGAGCCTGTGAAGACCATTCCTCAATACCTGTTCTCCAGGTTCTCCCCAACTGCCTGGATCTTAGTATAGGTTCTGTGCTGTCTGACCACACTGTCCCTTTCTTTCCCATCTAGGCATGACAGTCTCCAAATGGGGCACATGACCTCCCAATGAGGATTTTTAAGACCCTTGCTATGAATTATGATGGTGCATCCAGTGAAGGGCTCACGGTATTTGAGATCCTCTGGGATCAAATGTGAGCTATTACCAAAATGAGACTCCATTTAATAGGGGATAAATCTTGATATTGTAAGTTTAATATAATTTGATGGTTGTAAATCCAGTGAATGGATTGTAGGAACGGCTGTGTGTTGCTTTTATGGAATATTTAGTCAGGTGTTTTGAAAGGTACAGCTTTTCTCATAAGGTGCTAATTTTTATGGCTTAACAAGGGAATTTGATACTGACGTCCAGTGTGCTGCTGTTCAGAGCCCTTGAAAAAGAAAAAGTATTTGTAATGCAAGAAAGTCCTTAGGAACGAAGGAACAGCCAAATCCAAGGTATTTATACAGATGTCTTTAGGATGAGAGAAAGATCTTAGAGGTGAGCTCATGGGGCTGGGCAGATGACTCAGTTGGTAAAATGCTTGTTGTACAAGCATGGAGGACCTGGGTCCAGATCCCCAGACACCATGTAACAGCTGGGCTGATGCCACATGCCTATCATCTCAGAGCTGGAGAGGCAGACAGGGCATCCCTCTCTAGCCCAAGTGGTGAGCTCCAGGCTCAGTGGGAGACCCTGTATCAAAAAATACAGTGGAGGACGGTGAGGAAGAGACCTGACACGTGCGTGCGCACACACACAGTAAGTTCATAGGTGATATTTTAGACTATCCACATTAGGAAGGAGCCTGTATGTACACAGAGCTGAGAAGCAGCCACAGTGTGGATGCTGGGACAGGTGTGGTGGTCATACTTGGTGGTGAGAAGGCCCTGATTCCACTACTGGCCACAGATTTGTGCTCTGTTACCACATAACAAACTGCTGTTTTTCACGACTCAGAATTCACGTGCATTATCACATATGATCTCAGGTTTGGGACATAGCTTGGTTGGGGTCTTCCCAGGGTCACCCAAGGCTTGAGTGAAGGTGTGCCTGGCTCTGGCTGGTCTTGGAGCAGTAGAGCTCCTGGTCACTTGCTTCCTGCAGGGGCCTCCCTTCCCACTCCATGACTCTCATTGAACTCAGGGTCTGCTGAGTGGGGACCTTCATCACCTATGCAAACCCGTGTGTCTTTGCCATGGATGGCAACAGAGCCATCATCTCCCCCCCCACCCCACCCCCAACACACTCAGTGCTCCGCAAGGTGTGTGTGCCAAGGGGAAAGAAGGTTCAGGGCATCTTAGGATGCTCCCTGTTCCAGCACAGACCCTGACTGCTGACCTCTGCGGGCTTCATTTGCGACGCCAACTCCCACCTGTCTTTAATCTCCAAGTCTGGTGCCATGTGCTGTGGAGAGATACCTATGGGAGATAATTTGCGGGCACTGTTGCTAATGCTGCCTCTGGTGTGTACCAATGAAGGTGACAGGGTCAATGTTCAGTTCTCTTTCCTCCCGTCCAAGAGCCCAAGGAGTGAGCACTGAGATTGCTTAGCATTTCCTCTTCGTAGCTGCCAGACCTCCACCCTTCCTAGTGGCTGGAGGTTCCTGTTGAGGGCTAGAAATAGGTGCCGACCAATCACTTAGGTTGCTCACTCATTTCCCCTCAGCTGCACAGTGGATCCCAAAAAGTGATCTAGTTCATGGCCATCCCCTTCCCCATGTCCCACACAAGTGCACTGGGGAGACAGTGTCTTCCTTCCTATCTGCCTGAGCCCCTCTTCCCCTCCCCCAAACACTCCACTGATCACTTGCCATTTCATGATCTGCCCACTTGCAGGCAGATAAGAAAGGACACTGGTGAGTTATCAGTTATCACAGCCTCAAGGTGAGCCCGGGGCTGCCATGATTACAAATACAGGGAAGTGGAGGGAAAATCCATCTTATTTTAAAGTGTTTTAGCGTCAGCAAACACATTGAGATGGCATTAAGAAAGTTTTTGTTAAGGACACGTTCAACTTGAGGTTTTTAATTTGTTTGAAGTATTTTTCTAAAACAGAATTATGCTGGAGTTTATATAAAAGTAGAGAATGACATGAAAAGTTTTAACTTAAGCAGCAAAATATAGAGGGTAATCTTATTTAAAAGTAATATGTATGTCTTGATTGAATGCCCAGATACGTTCAACTGGGAATTTTTAGTAGGCTTGGGTCTAAGCTGTTACACTGAGTTATACCGGGAAGGTTTTCCTCGGCTTATGTTGCCAGACCTGAAATGCTCTTGTGGCTGCGTTTAATAAAGAAACGAAAGTCTTGAGTAAGGGGATATGATTTTTTATGACAGAAGGAATGCAAATAACTTTTAGTCTCATTGCCTTGACCGGGTTCAGTTTGATTTGATGGAGTTTAATAATGACTTATAACCTGTGCTGACAATACGCAGGCCCGCACAACGTCATTTAAGTCATTTATTCTGCTTGCTGTAAAAACAAAGAGATGGCGAATAAATACATGGGACGTTCATTGTTTGTCAGAGGGCCCAGGCCGAGAGTTTTCAGTGACCTTTTAAAATATGGTCCCAGGCTAGCACTAAAATGTCTGTCACTCAACACACACACTTGTGCGCTGTGGCCTTTTAACCCACGCGGCCCGTGGTTTTCTCTTTTTCAAACGGGCGCATGAATTTCCAGTCAGCTGCAGCGACTTGGGTTTGCATCGGAGGATTACTGTAAATTGCAGCCTGACAATTACAATACGCAGGGCACCGGCGGGTTATTAATGGGCTCGCCTACCGATGGCCTCTCAGCGCACCCTCCAGCCTGGTCTAATTGGATCCAGGGGTGGAGGCCCCTGTGGGGAGCAGGCTCCGGACCCCGCCTCAAGCAGCAGAGGAAGATATCAATTGATTATAGAAGGCTCCTGGCCGCCATGGCGGGTCTCTGACTCACCCCCTCTCTGGCCACTTGTATTGGCTTAAGGAGCTTTTCCTTAGTTGACAGCGTCAGGCTAAGCTGACAAAAGCCAGCAGGTGACTTTAATTGAGGACTTCTATTGCGAGAGACTTTATGCAAGACAGAACAACAGTCTGACAGACACAAAAGAAGCCTATAAAAAAAATATCCAGGGCAGGTCCAGGGGACCAAGGGCAGACCTGGGGCTACCTCCTTGACTTGGTTTCCTTTATGCCTTTCAGTGGCAGGATTGGAGGGAGACCCCCTCGGCGGCCCCCTCGCCCCTGGAAAGTCTGCAGCCGTCTCTCTCTTGGGTTTCAATATTTATCTTTGGGGATGAATTATGTCCAGGCATAAATTATGTTTGACACATCTTGATGCTGGGGGGAAAAATTAAATTTTTCACTGTTCAGAGAAACATTCCGCAGAACATATCACGCTCGCCGTGCATCCCGAGAGAAGTGAGTGTGCTGTTTAGTTTTACAGAATTAAATGGACGGCCTGTCTAAAGCGCAGGAAGGGTCGGAGGATAACGATCAGTGAGTGAGTGAATGAATGAGAAAAAGATGGCGTGAAGAGGACGGCACACTGGAGTCCTGGACAGAGGAGAGTTAAGCTATGACTCACTCTTGGGCTCCTTTAGAAAACTAGCTGAGGCCAAGCAGGCTGAAGGCATGGTTTCATCCAGGTTGTGAGCAGCTGACATCCACTGAGGACTCTGGTGAGTACTATCTTCTAGGTTCCCAGATGGACCATGTCATCCTCTCCCCTTGATCTAGACTCAGGGGACTCCCCATCCGCACCCCACACTTCTCTCCTTTTCTCCATCACCCCCCTGTGCACATGCTACTTTCTTTGCCTGGATTTCCTTTCTCTCTCCTGCATCTTATAAGCTCCTATTCCTCTTCAAGGCCCAGATTGGTCCACTCCTCTTTGAAGATTCCTCCCTTGCCTTCCTCCTCATCACTCCCCCCAAGAAGTAGAGAAGCACTTAAATACAGTAACCACCTCCCCCATTACAGCTTTCACACCGAGGAACATAGCACAGTGTCCCAAAGTTGGAGAAGGGGCAGAGAGGTAGAATGGAGTCACCTTGAGAGGGAGGTAGACCCTGAGGCCAGGGCCGGGGCACACAGTTCTACACTAACTCAGACTCAGGAAGTCCACTGGGCACGAGCGGCAGCTGGTGGAGGGCTGGGAACTCTGCCAAGCCCACTGCTGTGGAGTACGAGGCCACTGGGAAACTTCGAGTTCTGATTTGCCTCATTTTTCTGTCCTTGCTCACAGACTCCGAGTAGGTTGACAGATGCCTCCAGACCGAGAAATGAGCCAATCCCCACACTGCCATGGCCTCTGCCCTGCACAGAAGCCTCCTCTTGCCACCTGCCTGGCCCCCGCCGCTTGGTCAGTCTTGACCTGGGCAGCTGCTGGGGGTTCTTGTGTGTGTGTGTGAACATGAATGTGCCATGATGCCTGTGCAGCCGTCGGAAGAAATCTCCGTGTCGGCCCTCCCTCTCCAACTTGTCAAAGGCAGATTCTCTTCACTGTTCACTACTGCATTCCCCAGGCTCGCTGGCCCTCAGCTTCCAGGCCACTCTCCTGTCTCTGCGTCCCTTCTTGATGCATGCACACTGAGATTACAGCATCTGGTTCTTTCCATGGGTTCTCGGATCCAAACCCTGGTTCTTACACTTACACAGCAAGGGCTTTATCCCCTGAGCCATTGCCCACTGCCACACTGTCTGGGTTTTTACACCCTGTGAGGCTCCCCTTGGTGGCTCCATTCACTCCCACACTCCTCCCCTCCTCTGGTCCTCAGATGGTCCACTGTGGCTGTCACCTGGCTCCATCCCTTATCTCACCTCCCTGTCCCTTCTATGTATCCTGCACATGGGCACACAGAGCTGGCTTCCACCCACTGGCCATGTGACCTTGGCAAGCGCTCTTTGCCTGTGTCTCTTAGGAGGAGGCAGGCTGGAGAGAAAGTGGATGGTGGTGAGCATTGGGGGCATATCTCAGAGGTACATAGGACTTTGGTCATGCGCAGAACATGTATGGAACCTTATCTCTTAGGTTCAGTGTCCTCTCCACAAAGGTGACCCCAGAAGCAGATTGGGAAATGGGCTGAGCTTAGCCCAGGATCTGGTGCCCAGAGAGTATGAAACAAACATGCTTGTTAAGAGTCTATGCCTCACAGTCACCACAGTTGCCACCAACTGTCCCCTACCCCAAAGTGTGGTGCCCTCTTTGATTTTGGGTCCAGCTTGTATTCATTCTTTCACACCATGAGCCACCAGCCCCAGAATTGCCCCCAGCCACCAGACGGGCTGCAAAATGATTGCTTGGTGAGGCACTGCTGGCTCAGCCATTCCATGACCGAATTGGCCCCTGGATGTCATCATCGCCTCGGCCATTCCCCTCACAGCCTCATTATGGGGAAGGCAGTCTGGCCAGGCTGTCAGATTCCTTCTGCTGGGCATAACTCAGCCCTGGGCCAGCCCAGACACTTGTGCTAGACTCCCTGGGGTCCTCGGGTGGCTTGAAGTCATCAGTCCCTTTTCTCTTCACCTGGGGAGAGGCTGAGCTTCCCCCCAGCTGAAGAGGAGGGTGTCTGAATTTCAAATTTCTCCCAAAGTCACTGTGATAGATGAAGTTTTTCTGTCCCCTCCCACCCGCCCTTCTTATCTTGCTGCCCGGAAGTCATAGCCTGCATTTTCTAGGGTCTTAAACACAAGGCTGGTCTGCGAAGTGGAGGAGGGCTTGGGATGGGGTGTTGGGTGGGAAGAGGAGCAAGAGGACACAGGCTTTGATGTTTGTCTCTGTGGGAATCAGGACTCTGGTGTCTCCCATGTAGGAGCCAGCCGGACCTGCTTAAGGAGTCTAGGGAGAAGCATCCAGAAAAAGCAGTGGCCGGGAAGAGAGCTGTCAGCTGGAGTGCTCCTCTCTTGGTACAGGGTTGGGGACGTGGTCTAGACCCCGGGGGCTGGCATATCGGATGGCATATCGGATATCCGGTGAGGAATGTTTCCTCTGTCCCCCTGGGAATCCTGCTGGAGCAGCTCGTCTACTCCTGCTCTAGAATTGGGATGGGAGAGACATGACCCCATGTCTCCCCTCCCCCAGGCCATTGCCAGAGGGGAAGTGGCTGTTCCAAGTGCTGGAGGCAGACAGCGAGCGGCTTGTGTGGTTCATCAATACTTCATGCATATGCAGCTTTCCTTCACCTTCCATGTTGGAAATTTTCTTCCCAGGACCTTTTGATCAACATCATGCTCTATGGAAGTGAAGAAATAAGGTCGGAGAGGATTTCAAAGAGCAATATACAATCATGAGACGTCATTGAGGAGGGCATAGGAAAATGGAGGAAGATGGTAGATTGGTGGACCATTTCCTGTGTGATTGGGGAGGGGGCAGGACAGGGAAGGAAGGAAGACCAAGTTTGGAGTCAAGCTCTTGTGACTGAGATGCCCTAAATCTTTTGGGTATCATGTTGGAGACACACAGATGTATGATGATGGTGGTCGTGGTGAGGATGGTGATAGTGGTGGTTCCGATAGTCAGGATGGGGTGCTGATTGATAGTCATGGGGATGACAGTAATGGTAGTGATTGGTGGCGGTGGTGATGATGACAAAGATGGTGGGGACAGTGGTCATGATGATGGCGGTGATGGCAATGGTCATATAAATTTTCTGTGTGACCAAGTCTCGGTTTTTTTCATTGATAAAGCAAGGAGGTAGAACTTTGGTCTCTTCCCCCTCTAGAGTCTAAAAGGAGTAAAGAAATGACAGAGAAAACAAGCGATGGGCACATACGGGCAGAGAGGAAAGGTTTGGACTGTGTTGCTGTCAGCATTCTAGTTGCTGCGCAGAAAGAACCCAAGCAAAGGCGGCTTGTGGAGGAATGGGTTTATTTGGCTTACGGATTCCAGGGGAGACTCCATCCTGGCAGGGAAAACGATGGCATGAGCAGAGGGGTGGACATCACCTCTGCCACAGCACTGCAAACAGCGGCAGGAAGGTGTACCAAATACTGGCAAGGGAAGCTGGCTTATAACCCCATAAGCCCACCCCCCAACAACACAGCTTCATCGAGGTTGTAAAACCCAAACTGCCATCAGCTGAGAATCGATCAATCAGAACACATTCATTTGTTGGTGGGGGACACCTGGATCAAACCATAACAGACTGTCACCAGTCAAATGAGGTCTCTCCTGGCAGTTTTTCTTGACTCCAAGCAGGAAGCCTGTCCCTCCCTTACTGGGGGACTGAGTATCCCTGCTGGGGTGAAAGTGGGTGACCTGTTTAGCCCTGCCCTAGAGTGACAGCAACTGACTTCCCAGCTCTGGAACAGTCCCTTGCTAATCACATCTACAGGCCTGCCTCAACAGGGAACTCCTCCACAAAATCACTGCCCCCTCCCCCCAAAGGGTCTGGAGCAAATCATTAAATATCAGATTGCCAGTCCCTGGGGATGAGTAGGTGCTAAAAAGAGGCCAAGCCGGATTTGTCAAAAACCAATCAGTTCTCACGCACAAATGTGCACTTGGTGCAAGTGACTAGCCTGGTGCTTAGGGGTGTGAGAGGTAGTGGGAGGGGTGCAGAACAGGGCTCTGGGAAAGCACTTAACCTCAGGGCACCAATTAGTACCCTGTTTGGCCCTCAGCACTAGGCAGGGCTGTGGGGAGCCAGGGAAAGGTCGGAGAACAGGCCCTATGGGTCAGTTTTGCACATAGCTGCTGCCGTCAGAAGCCCAAGGTCCAGGCGACGGTCCAGCCAGTATCCACTTGGTTTTGCTTGTTCAAGGGTCAGATGGGCTGCCTTCTGGAAGAACTTTGCAAGCTGTAAGGCACCAAGAACCTGGAACTCATTTGCACATTTCTGTGATCAGGAACATCTTCTGAAAACAGCCAATGAGAGCCAGCCCTGCGGAGGCTCCTGGGTACTTTATCCTCCTGCCCCAGCCTCCCTTCCCCTCTCTTTGGTTCTCTCTCAGCTTTGGGGACCACAGCTAAGTTTCCTATACTGGCTCACCCTCTGCCTAACTCTGGACATGAGCTCCTCTGGCTCTGTTCACTTGGGTCTGCCCTCTCCACCCTGCCCTTCCTTGCATCTATTCTCATAGCTTCTGTGACTCTATGGCCCCTGGGGTCCAAGTGTGCAGAGCAGAATGAGCCTTGTTTTTACACCCAAGAAGCTATCCACCCCCTGGCTCCAGACATCTCTCCTTAGAGGGAGGACCCTTTGAGAGGTGATCATTTTACATCCCTCCAAAGCCAATGGAAAGGCCATCCTGTCCCTTCAGGTGCCCAGCCA
>PVHP010002613.1:0-65682 GCA_004024765.1 Zapus hudsonius
AATGGGTTAGGGTTAGCCATGCACAAATGAGTGCCAGAACACACACAAAATCCCAACACGGTGACTTATACTTGTAATCCCAGGATTGAGGAGGCAGAGACAAGAGGATCCCTAGAGCTTATTGGTTTCCTAGTATAGCCAAATTAGTAAACTCTGGGTTCCAGGCAAGACACACAAAATATAGTGGAGAATAACTGAAGAATACACACAAAGGTGACTCTGGCCTCCATGTGTACACCTGCACACATGCATTCACTCGTGTGTGTGCATGCACACGCACACACATGCACACTCACATAGCACACACACGCACATACATGCACACATTCACATGCACATACAAGGACAGACAACACACACATGATAGTAGGACATAACATGGAAGGGCAGATTTAAAAGGTAGAGGAGATACAAGCATAGACAACGTCAACATTGATGGTTCTAATTTGTCTACATATACCTGTACCCAACCTTATATAATCCTCCCCTACACTGGCTTTGAACTTCATGGAACTTGCCTTTGAGGATGAAAAAATAGTAAATGTGACAGAAACAAGAACCCTTGGAGCCTTGAGAACACAGTAAGAAGCAGAGTTAGTAGGCTGCAAGATGAGGCAATGAGATCTCTCTGGCAGCTTAGCAAACACAGATATGCCAAAAACCTGATGTCATGTATCACCAGCTGGCTAGAGTGTATCAGAGAGCAAAGCAGAAAACAGCCGAGCTAACTCAGGGTGCAGGAGGTGATGAGTGGATTCACAGAAGCACAAGCTAAATGGAAGATCTGTTCACTTTTAAGTTTCACTAATCATACAGAAAAAGCTAATTGACAGTATGGAATTCTATCCTAGGCAAGTAGGAAAATAAAGAAAAATGACTGCATGTTTCCCACAGAGACACCTGAGGATCCAGAAGACTCATGATGCAAGAAAGATTGTGGGGAAAAAAAATTGTAGAAGGTGCCCAGAAAAAGAGTCCTTGAATAATTGACTTTAGAGATCATGCCTCAGGATGGGAAGAAACCTTCTTTGGACTGAGGGTAAAGTGAAAAGTAGTGAAGGATTTTATGGAGCACTGCACGCTTTGCCCATGTGAGCAGGATCCCTTGTGATGTCTGGTCAAAGCAGAGTCATCATTCAAGGGCTCTGTTAATGGAGATAAGTAACAACACGGAAATACTGAGCAGGCAACCAACTAAACACACAGTAACAGACGTGATTTCCAATAGATTCTGTGATGGGTTTTTCATTTTTTTTTCCCAGTACTGGGTATTGATCCCCAGACACATTGGGCAAGTGCACTATCACTGAGCTTATAGTCTTAGTAGCCAAACTCTTTTTTATTTTTGAGAAAGCTTCTCAACTAAATTGCCCAGGGTGGCCTTGAATTTGCCATACACCTGCCTCAGTCTATCAAACAGCAGGGATTTCAGGCCTGTGCCACCAAGCCCATCTTGTAGAAATTGTCTAGGCCTCTTTATTCATGTATCTGTTAAAATACCCACTTAGATGCTGTGTGACAATATTTTAAAATGAGATTAATACTTAAGTCAATAAACTCTCAGGAAATCCAACACAGAGCTAGTGGGCATCATCCTCTTACTAGCAAAGACCTTGGAGAAAAATGACTCTCTAAGGAAGAAAAAAGTCTACTTCCAAACCACTGTCCATATTAGAACTTGTCTAGGTCTCCAAGATTCACGCTTGTTGTGGTCAGCTTTCTAGTTGCTACGCAGAAAGAACCCAAACAAAAGAGGCTTGTGGAGGAATGGGTTTATTTGGCTTATGGACTTGAGGGGAGACTCCATCCTAGCAGGGAAAACGATGGCATGAAGCGGAGGGGTGGACATCATATCAACAATGACCCCTGCCAGCTATAGACAGCTGCTCTCCCCATGGTGAAGGTCATGATCATGGATGTCTATAAACAAGTGAAGTACACCAGCAAATGTCTCAAAAGGGTAAGGCAGGACAAATAAACATGCAAATAGTAAGTATAATTGTGAAAATCTGATATAAAATAACAACTGTTAACATTTTATTGACAGCTATAATATAAAAGATGCAATAGTAACTATTATATATGACTCATTAAATCCTTAAGGGAACACTAACTAGCAGGCAGTATTGTTATATTATGTATCCATTTTATAAATAACATTTTATAATGCATATTAATTTTATAAATATGTTTACATAACATAATAAGAAACCATCCTGAATGAAGAGATTTAAATCATTCACCCAATATTATAAGTAAATCACGAAATAAGTAGTAATAAAATAGTCACACGAATTTCCAAATTCAAGGAAAGACATGACAAAATAAAAAAAATAACTATATGTGGATCTAGTCATGCATGATTAAAATCAATTTTGTCAGATTATTGAAGGCATGGGAGTATAAGTCAATAATCAGTCTTTCTAATAGGAAACTTTACTTTTATGTTTAACCAGAAAATGAAAACATACACTACCAACAAAAGACACTATTGAACTTGCAAAAGTTTCAGAACTGAAAAACCACAAACAGTTCTGAAAACCTGCTGAAGAAAGCATTGCACCTTCCCAGCAAGTTAAGCCAAAACACTTTCAAGAAAAATTATTAACACAGGGACATATAAAATTAGCTTATATAAATCATTTAAGTATATAAAACAACTACCAGTTATTACATACAATGGAAAAGAACCATGTATAATAACCACATTGAATAAAATAATTATGTGTAAGGTTAGAAAGAAACATATAAAATCTTTGAGAAGAAAACTTTCAAGCCCTCCCCAAAGACTAAAAAAATTGGACTTGAATACCTGGATAAACCAAACATGCTCCTTACAAGAAGACTTAAGCTAAGCATGGTGGCTCACCCTTGTAATTAGTTCTGGCACTGGAAAGACAAGGCAGTTGTGGAGTTATTGTGAGGGTCACACCAATCTGAGCTACATAGTAAATTCCAGGTCAGGACAGGCAATGGTGTGAGACTCTCAAAAATCAAAACAACTCCATATAATCAAAGTGGAGCCCTGACCTGCTCTTGTCTGTGCCTCCTGTCTCCCCCAACTCAGCCACAGGGTTGAGTCCATATTGATTGTATTGAGTTTCACACATCAATATAGAAGTCAAGATGGGCATTGGATAGATGAAGTATGGACCATCTTGGCAAAGCCCGCTATGGTCTAGAGATTCCTGGGTATATGTCACTTAGCAACAGTGTGAAGACAGAACAAAAGGCAGCTAGCACAGAAACTGGATAATCCAACACTAGATATGCTGAAGAGTGAAGAGCTCTTGGAGGAAAATGAACCAAATGAGCAGCCTTTGTAAAAGCAGGAGAGAAAAGACAACACACAGACATTCAAGGAAGGAAGTGAATCCAGAAAATATCTAATTAATAATATCTAAATATCTACATAATATCTAATAAGACTCTAATTCATAGTCTCTAGCATACAGTGAGAATCCAGAAAATATCTGTTAAATAAAAATATAAACAAAACAATGAAGAAATGGATATTCCCTGTTATGATACACAGTATGAAAATGAACTGAAGAAGTATAAGAAATGAGAATTTTGGATAATCTTATATGTGTATACTACATGATATGTTATACACACATGTATATTATGTGGCAATATAAAAATAGTCATGAATTCTAATTTTTTTAAAAAAAGATCATATGTAGCTTTATTTTGAAAAACTAATACAATGTGACTCAATGTTTTGTGATAATGAACTGCTGTCATAGAAGTGAAAAATATACTGCTTAATAAAGTGAGCACTAAATGTACAAATATCCACTGGTTGGTCTTTGGAGTAAGTCATGAAGATAAGGCAACTCTCCTACTTCCTCCAAGTGACTTGTTAGTGGCTGCTTCCCTGCCTACAATTAGTCATGGAGTTTTCTTTCATGTTTCATCATCCTCAGGGCATCTGTGGGGTTCCAATTAAAAATCATAACAATAATTCAGTCTTTTATCCAGAGTAGCTCCAAAACAGTATGATCAATTCATATACACAGCCATCAAAGTAACAAAGTTTAAATGGAATAAGAATGGTTAGCAGTTACATAGTCTGACAATCAAAACAATCAGACAGACACTTCTTGCTTTCGGAAAACCTAGAATAGAGCTAGAGAGATGGCTCAGGAGCTAAGATCACCTCTTTAATAATGGCCACATATACCTGTAACCGCAGTCCTGTAAGAAACAGAGACTGGAGAATGACTGATGCTGTAAGAACAACAAGCTCTGAAACCAGTAAGAGACTTTGTCTCAAGGAAACAAGTGGATGAGCAGTGGAGGAGAGGCACCTGATGTTCTCCTCTGGCCTCTTCATTCAGGTGCAATGGGTGTGTGCATTGGCACACACACACACACACACACACACACACACACACACACACACACACACAAACACACCTACCTCTAGCAATAACCTTGTACTCCATAGAAGAGGAGTTAGTTAATTCAAAGTTCCAAAACAACAAATTAGAAAATATATTTTAGCCTGTCATAAACATGACTAAAAGGCAGATATGTTTTTCCTGAATATGATTGGATTTATCTCTTCATGCATCATCAAATGTCATTTTGCAACTTTCTTAGATGTTGAGAAAGTAGGTCAAATCAATATTTCATATACAGTATAGTCACAATGTAACAAGGTAAATGAGACCCCACATGGAAATTATAAGCAGTGATCCTTTCTTGATAGTTAATTATTATCCACAAATACTATTAAGTCTTCTCAAACTATCATAAGTAAGGATTGAGCTGGGGATTAGAATTTAGATAATGCCCAGCAAAAATTCCATTGCGCCTCAAAATGTAAGGAGGAGTACCCTAATTCTTGTCTACAAAGTTAAAGAATTAAAATCATAGACAAGGTTAAGGTATAGTGGGAGACTTTATTTAAAGGAAAATGGGGAGTCACAGAGTTCTCCAGCCACCAGTGTGGGGAGAACACGTGGGAGAGGTTTTAGCCAAACCAAAATCTATGTTGTTTAACTAAACAGGCAGAAAAGAGAAAGACAATAGAGGGCTCCCATCGTGAAAAAAAAGGGTCATGTGAGGAGATCTTGAACCCCCCTCCCCTCCTGGGGTGACAGGCCTTACCTGGAAAATGAAAGTCCTCCTTCTAGGATGCCATGTGGAAAAGAGACTGGGCTTTTTTTTAGTGACCTTTTTAAAACTTCCACCAGGTAAGTCAAATAGATAGCTGATTGGTCCATACCTGACCAATTAGTTTTAGCATCTAGGCTAGACATACCTCCCACTCAAAGGGGGGGGGGGTCTATGGAACTTGTCTGAAACTCTCACAATCCCCCCTCTGAAGAAATAACCCTAACTGCTGTTAGGGTACTGGGGTGTGGAATCAGGGGGAAAAAAGCACAAGAAAGAAGTACATACATGTTTAAGAAGAAAATCAAGCAAGAATACCCATTTTCATCCTGTAGGAAGCAGGGCAAAGCTCCAATTGGGGAGGGGTTAAGGAGGAGCCTGGCAACATTGTGTGGGGTCTCTCTCCTAAACTCCCACACTATCACTGAAAAACTAGGCACGGTGGCTCACACCTCTAATCCCAGCACTCAGGAAGCTGAGGCAGGAGGATAGCACGGGCTCTAGTGCATGAGAGATCCTGTCTCAACAACCAAGTAAAACCAACAGCAACAACAAAAACCTATCAAACTATTGCTGAACTTGTTGATGTTTTACATTGTATAATTTTTTCTTTCTTTTCAATTCAATAGTTTCTTGCTTTAAGTGGCTGAGAAAACCTGTTTTTAGCACAGTAATTACTCTTTTGGTAATGTTGATGAAAACCAGAGATACCACTGAGGTGAGGCTGAAGTGAGAAATTGTGTGGCTTTTTTTGTTGTTGTTGTTTGTTTTTACAATTATCTCCCCATTTCACATAGTAATAATAAAATTCTAGCAACAACTATGTCATTTTTAGTTAATTGCTCTAGACACGTATTTTAAAAAGTTGCATACCCTGTGAGCTGTACAGAGCAAGGGGGAAGATGTAGAATTTTATGTACAGAATTCAAGTCATATTTTCTGATGGGATAGCTTTATAAAATTATCTCAAAGTGAGGGAGAAAAGAATTAAAACATTTGCATCTCCATGTGTGGTTGATTTTGAATAATTCTAAAGTGATAATCATCAAAGAAAGAGTCAAAAGGCCGCCCCCTGTAAGACTCACGTGCTTACTGTGCCTCTTTCTCCACCATGTCTCCCAGCCACTACAATCCCATCATTTCCCAAAGTTATCCCTCTCTGCTTCTCAAAGCAATAGAGTCTTTTCAATGTGCATCTCAATAATGTGAACTGTTCGCCACATATGAACACTTTTACATCACATTCTTTAAAAATCATCAAATGTAACATGTGTCTCAGAATGCAAAATGCAAGCTGGTAGAAACTGCTCCCAAACTCTGGACACTTTTGCTCCACTGAAAAACTAACATCATGGCCATCAGAGCGAATGTGTTCTTGATTGAATGAGAACACTGAATTTGTCCACTCTCACACATACACTCAAACACATACACTCCATGTAGACATGACAAAAAATCAAAATTACAAATATATTATTTTCAAACTTCATTTATAATAGAGCTAAGGCACAATAAAAAGTTAACATTACCTTAAAGTGTTGTTTAAAGGGAAATTTCATGGCTTCACAATCATTTCCCTTAAATAATATGTACACTTATTTATGGATATATTATAGCTCATCCTTCTAAAAATCACCAATGTCAAAAATCAAGTAATGTAAAATGGAACATAATGCATGAGAAAAATTATAAAAACATATTACATTTTCATTAACTATTTGTTGACTTAGTATGAATGCAAAAAGCATAACTTTTTCAAGAACATTGATAACAATTTTAAATATCTTTGAGAAAATGTATTTATTAAAAACCACACAGAAAAAAAAGTCTAGCAATGGAAAAATAATTTATTTACCTGGATCTTCTATAGTTAAGTTCTTTATTAACCACTGAACAATGTCTGACCCTAGAAAAAGAAAAGAAGAAAAACACAAATAGATGTGAACTTTTCATTTATACATGGCAACTTTAACTCTCCACTTTTGGTTCTAATTTTAGTAAAAAAAAAATTTATAACGCTTACAATGACCAATAAAAGATTTTCCACAGATGAAGTCCTGAAAATGAAAAAGTATGAATACATTTCTTCAATGAGTCAGGTACCAGTTAGTAAATGATTAAACATAACAGACATATTAATAATTGTCTATAAACTATGCATCTAAATACTCATAGCAAAGTGGTTAATTCATTAACTTTATTGAATACCATGTTTCAAGCACAATTCTTCTCATGGAATACTTCAGAAGGCTCTCTATCCCATTTCTAATCCTGTGAACTGAAGTTCCTGGAAGGTAGCTATACCTACCTTGAACACCCTATAAGGCTAATTAATCAAAATTTAAATGATTCTAGAGATGGTAGAATTTGTGCATGTCTACAGCCAAATTATCTTGGGTATCTTAGTCCCTTTAATGGCTATGTATTACTTAGCTCTGTAGAATCCTTGGCTTCCACCAATCTGAAAGCTAGGAATGTCATCAGAGAGCACCTGAAGCCAACAGGACAGATTTCCCTGATTGGCTGTAGCCTGTCTACCTGAGGTTTCCACCAATGTATTTGAAGAGTGCCTTGATTTGTTCATTTGTTCTGTAACTATAAAAATCTTCATGAGACTGTTATCACATAGGAACATGGAATTTGGAGTAACCTAAATATGCATTCCTGCACATGGTCACTCATATTTCTCTACAGAATAAATGATCTTCTTCCCTTTGAGGTAAGAGCTATGTTGTGTGTGTGTGTGTGTGTGTGTGTGTGTGTGTGTGTATGTGTGTGTGTGTTATGAGCTGTATAGCAATTTCTTGAAAACCGAAACATCCCATCCTGTAGGGAGGTTTATGAGGAAATTCTGAATTGAAACACGAGCTCTTCAAGACTCAGGAAGTTCTGAATAGATGAGAGGTTCCTTAAGACTCGGGAAATTCCAAGTGGATGGGATGCTCCTTAAAACTCATGTAATCAATACCTCACAGGACTCAGGAAGTTCCTGAAATTCACAAGCTTCACAGAGACCCTCACCATGCAAGGTAAGAACTACTTGGAGAAGAGACTGAGCCTACATGGCTTCCTCTGGAAAATACAGAAAATTTCCTAGGCACATATGACCTACTAAAATTAAATAGATGACATTAACAACTTTAAAAATCTATAAGAAAATAAATAGATAATAATATTATTTCAAGAAATAAAAGTCCAGAACCAGAGAGATTCACTGCTGAAGTCTGGCAGAACTTTAAATATTTAACACCACTTCTCTTCAAACTATTCTATAAACTAGAAAGATACGGAACACGACAAAACTCAGTCATGAAGCCAGTATGATTCTGATGCCAAAATCAGATAAACACACACGCATGTGCATGCATGGGAAAAGTATAGCTCAATTTTCTTGGTTTACATAGACAACAAGATTTTCAATTAAGCACTTACAAACCAAATTCAGTAACATATTAAAAAGTTCATATATGATTACCAAGTTGTTTTCACTCCAGCTATACAAGGATAATTCAACATATGCAAATCAGTAAATGTAACACAGCATATGAAGAAACTGAAGGACATAAACCATATGAACATCTCAATAGACGCTAAAGAGGTATTTGACATCCTCAATGTCCCTTCATGATAAAGATCATAAGGAAATCAAGAATCAAAGAAACACAGTGCAGCATACTAAAGGCTACATATGACAAACTTATAGACAATATTATACTAAATGGAGAAAAAGTTAAAGCAGTTCCTCAAAAACCAGGAATGAGACAAGTGTCCACTCTAATCTTAATTTAATTTAATGTAACTTAACTTAATTTAATGTAACTTGTGTGTCAGAATGCAAAATGCAAGCTGGTAGATAAGTGCTTGGTGTCTTAGAGCAATAAACAAGAGATTTAAATAAAAGGGATTTAAAAAGGAAAGGAAGAAGTCAAATTATCCTGATGGGCATATGCAATATGATTCTATGCTTAAAAAACCCTAAAGGCTCTACCAGAAAATGCTTAAATTTGATAAATACTTTCAGAAAGTTAGCAGAAAGATCGATGTACAAAAATCAGTAGCTTTCTATATGCAAATAATCAATTTGAAAAGAATCAGGAAAAATGCACACATTTGTTTTAAACAAACCTAGGAATAAACATAACTAAAGAGGTTAAAGACCTCCACAGTGAAAAAATTAAAACACAGAAGAAAGATGCCCACCAGATGAGTGGATTAAAAATATATTGGCTATAGTAATTTCTTTATTTGTTTAAATAATATATTATGATTTATAGCAAAAATATTCAAATGTATCTTGAGTCTAAAATTAAGTATTTCAATAAAATGCAGTGGTGCTGTTAAAAATATGTGGTGTATAGACATATACTGAAGTTTTGTTCAGCCATCAAGAAAAATAAAAGGATGTTACTGGCAGGAAAATGGATAGAACTGGAGATCATGTTAAGTGAAATAAATTAGACTCAAAAGACAATTATCACAGGTACTCTCTCTCATATGCAACCCAGACTAACAGGCACACATATGACATGAAAGAATGAGAATCCGTGAGTGGAGGAAGTAAGGAGGGAACAAAAAAGGGTAATGGACAGTTAAGAAAAAGACAAAATATCACATTGCCTCTCATGATACACACACACACACACACACACACACACACACACTCACACACACACACATGAAAATGGAAGACTACTTAGAATAGATCACCCTCAGGAGAGACTGTTGAGAGAAAGGAAAGCAATGGAGAGGGTGAATTTGAACAAAGTACAATGATATATATGTATGAAAATGCCATAATGAAATTCACTATATAATACCCTAGAATATCAGCAAAAAGAAAGTCACATAATTCTTTTATAAATCTAAAATAATGAACAACATTTCTCCTCAATCTTGCAGATAACTAGTTGCAAACATCTAAGAACAGATTTGTTTCTGAGGATCATTCTGTGTTCTGTCCTGTTCTGAGTTTTACCTGTGACTGCACAGTTGCTATGGATCTGGGGTTGCAAGAGGGCAACTTCCAACTGAAGGCCCAGGGGAGATGAAGTTGAGCCAACTGTGCTTATTGTCCTCTGCCAACCCATCCAGACAACAGATCTCAGCCATGAGGACAATCACTAATTAACGGCGTGCATTCCATATCCATCTGCCTGTGGCCCAAAGTGGGGACTGAGTAAAGCACAAAGCTGTCCCTGCTTCCAGGACCTGGCTGGATGCTCACAGTAAGCCTGCCCACCATGGTTCTCCTGCCACACATGAACAATTTCATGGAATGTTATCCGCAGGTAAAGATATTCTGTAGCCATGATCTCTCAAGGTGAAAAGCTGGGACCACTCCCAAATCTAATTATGAACAGAGACAAGACTTGAACTTGCCTGAGCCATAAAATAACAAGTGCACCCACCGCATCCTGACTGATTACAAGTGACTGACACTTTAGTAATCTTATATCTCACCTGTCCTATCTGCTCCTCATCTGGGTGAGATGCAGCAAGACACCCAACCACATCACTGTCCTTGCGCGTTTTCAGCCATGAGAAAAGCTCTGCTGGAGCAAATCTCCAAAAGTACCACAATCCATCTTCCTTTACAGAGTCTTCCTAATGCCCTGGAACTCAGCCATGCGATTCTGCCCAAGATGGGCATTCTTTTCTCAGCACAACTAATTTTAAATATTTTATGAATTAGTTATTTGCAGAGAGAGAGAGAGAGAGAGAGAGAGAGAGAGAGAATTGATTGAATATGGGAGTATCAGGGCCTCTTGCCCATGCAAACCAACTCCAGATGCAAGCACCACTTTTGTATATCTGTCTTTATGTCAGGACTAAAGAATTGAACCCAAGCAAACAAGTGCCTTTAACTGAACCATTTCTCCAGCCTATTACAACTAGCTTAAACCTCACTTCCCCCCTTTAGGTCAGTTCCTGGCCTCCAAAAAGAGAGAAAAAAAAGCCAATATCTAGGATTTATACAACAACATTTGAGTTTCATCATTGAGGTTCACTTCTGATTATAAAGAACAGTCATTGCAGGAGGTGTGAAAACATAAACCTATGAATAAAGATATTTGCTAAAAGGAACCTACACCAAAAGGAAGGGACACATTTAGGCCTCCAGGACAAATGGAGACACAGATGCTGCTCTTAGCAGAATCTCCTCTTCTGTCCTCAGCTTATGCCTACATATGCCCACTGCTTTTGCGATTTCTCACTCACACAGTGGATCATGAAGGAGCTTAGCTCATGGGCTTACATCTCTGCCACTCAAACCAGCAAGAAAGCCCAAGGATGAAAGTACTGCTGTGGTTTCTGATTCTCAGTGGGGTGGGTTCCTGTTTTTCACTGAATAAAAGAGGAAAGTTGGAACTGACCATGTTGGGAAAAGCATTAGCTGATACACAATCAGGACCTGAGGAGGCTAACTGGATATTAAAATGTTGTTGCAGTTGTTTTACTTTACTGGTTAAAGGCAGGGGGAAGGAGACATTCCATTGACCATGCTCAGAGGACTGACCATGAGCTACAGCCAGTGCAGAGGAAATGAACTTCATGCAGTTATGAGAATGGCAAGACCCAAAACACTGCAGTATGGAAGAACTAAGCAAAAGCCAAACATGGACGAGGAGCCAGCTAGCTACAAGGCTCTTCCTACAAAGCTGTGATGTCATGCACCCTACCTCCCCTTCACCAGAAGGCTGTTCACCAATAGAAAGACTGAAGGAGGAGAATTACAAGTTCAAAGCCAGCCTGAAGTATATGTAAGACCATCTATAAAGACCAAAATTCAGGGGCTGAGCAATGGCTCAGCAGAAAGGGTACTTGTCATACAAGTATGAGGACCTGAGAAGAACAGAGAGGACCTGAGTTATAAAAATCTGGGTATGGCCATACACATATGTAACCCCAATTCTGTAGGGAGCAGAGACAGAATCACTGGGGCTCCCAAATCAGACATAGTGATTGAAAACAGCAGCTCCAAGTTCAGGAAGAGACTTCTTAAGGAAACATGTCAGGAGAGGAATACAAGAAAAGCTCCAACATTCTGCTCTGGCCTCCACACGTGTGCATGTGGAGCACACGCATCAGCACACAGATGTGTATACTCATGTACACGCATACATGCCAGAAACAATTAAAATAATATAAAAACAAAAAATGAAACAGCAAAACGAACATGGAAACAGAGAAGTAGACCTGAGAAGACTTTTTCTGTGTGGTCATAAATTGCTAGGAATTTACAGAATAACCAGGAAGGGCTCAATTTTACATAACAGGAGAGGTGAAACAACATTTCCAAAGTCTTTCTCCATTGTTTTTTCTGTCTCTTCCACTACAAAAGGAAACAGGGCTCACAAGGACATCCGGATCAGAGAAATGATTGAGAAAACACATGCTGGCCGTATTCATCATGCTGATGTGGTCACTTTCCAACAAGTTGCCCCCAGAGCCCAACAGGGACACTGATCTCAATGCCCTGGCTCTGAAGGCTTAACTGCCACCTCCAGTGTGCTGCTGGCTACTTGATGAAGAGGCCTCCTCCCACCCATAACCAGCAAAGAAAAGGACCCATCAAATGGAGGAAGCTGTCACAGCAAAGTAGAATGATAGAGACATTACCTACATCCAGTTACTCAGAGTCACACTACATAATTAAAATGACTTTCCCGTATGATATTAATAAGGGACATAATGACAGGAGAAACAAAGCAAGGTAATGACACTCCTAAGAATTAGCATGTTACCAGGACCTATCAGCCTGATAGTGTAATTAACCTTGTTAAATCCCACACTTGGGAAAGTTTCTGTGTGCAGAAACTGTAAGAATAACGGCCTTCTCAGGTAACCTCATTGTCACAGGGCAATCACTTGAGAAATAGCAGCAGTGTCTAGTCCACAAAATACACTCTAAGACTCTATTTATTAAAAGGTCTGAGCTGTCAAATATCAGATTCAAATATCACCAACCTCGATATTTTCACCTTCCTCTGTGAAAATGGTGCTATTCTTTCACGATCGCATTTCCAGTATTTCTCATTCATTTTATATATGTATGTTTGTTTGTTTATTTATTTATTTATTTATTTATTTATTTATTTATTTATTTATTTATTTATTTATTTATTTATTTGCAAGCAGAGAGAGTCGAGAGGTGGAGAGAATGGGCATGACAGGGCCTCGAGCCACTGCAAACGAACTTCAGAGGCATGCATCTCTTTGTCCATCTGGCTTCACATGAGTACTGGGAAATCAAACCTGAATAGTTAGTCTTTGTAAGCAAACACCTTCACCACTAAACCATCTCTCCAACCCTCGTTTCATTCTTAAATGAAGACAAAATGTAGCTGAACAGTACTTACTTTATTAAACCAAAATCACCTCCACCAGTGTGCTCTCCCTTTATACTGGCCCCTTGGCTTTGTATATGTCATGCTGACTATACAGGCATTCAAATAACACTGTCTAAATAGTGTCAATACATATTTATATTACCCTCTGATACAATGTTGTCTGAAGAGTAAAGTCTAAACAGGAATGGTTCATACAACACTTTATGAATTTTAAATCCAATGACCATAGGTACTACGGTCTTCTACAAGTGAGTTCAGAATTGAACTTTTCCAACACTCCAACATTTTGGAATGTTGGCTGTGGCCCAGTGATATCACAGCATGGCTAAGATCCAAAGAATTACTGTGTTAGCCATATAAGTAGAAATCCATTTCCTAAACACGGAAACAGCTCAACTCATGCATCTTTACTATTCTTTAAATATATACTATGTCCAAGGAAGTACTATGTCACCCAGATACCTACAGTCACATGAGGGAAGTAAAACATTTCTATGAAGAATAATAGTTAAAGGTTTCCATAAGAATGACAGGCACAGCTGTGATCTTGAAAAGAAATAAGTAATTTCTGTCTGTTAGGAGGAAAGTCCTATAAACTGGCCTTAAGGACTGGGAAACTTTTCAGATCTCTGGCTGATGGAAAAAAGAAACAAAATTTTTAAATGAAATTGACAAGTCCATCCCAGCTTGGAAACAGGAAATTAGAGTGAGATATGAATTTTAAAATCACTAGATTTTAGAAGAGCCCTTCACCCTCTGGTGTGTTTATGAACACCAAATTATGAATGGAATGTTCTCCCATATTCATAGCTCAAGATTATAGAATCTAGAATCTATAAATCAGAAGCACCAATAAGTTTTCTATGCTTATTCATCTTTAAGCTTACACAAATTAATAAGATCTCTAAACAAATTCTTTGGAAGATGGAGGAAAATGCTATGGCGATTGAAGGATTACTTTCATTTTATATAAAAGTTTAAGTTTCATTATATCTGTTGCAGTCAGTTCCTCATTGCTGGGACAAACATCCAACTAGATACAGCTTGTGGCAGGAAGGGATTGATCTCAGGCTTACAGATCATCAATGGCAGAAGAAGCTGACTCCCTTTCATAGATCCAAGCACAGAGACACCACCACCAACACCACCAAGCACACATCTTAGGCTAGAGTCAAGATCTGCCTGAAACATACCTTGGAGATGGACACCAAAATCTTGCCCCAGGGACGTGCCCCCACCTCCATAGCAAGAATCTGCCTGCTAGGGACTCAAGTAGGAAGTTTCATCAAAAATGTCTAAGTCTATGGGGCCACACAAACAAACTACCACAATGTCTATCTACTAACAAATTTTCAGGCACAATATTCTGCTACCTCTGAGAAGACAACAAATACTTTTTAAAAATCAATCAATAAAGCAGCATTATTATAGGTGCCAATATTTTTCATAACTGCTAAAATGTATTTAATTTAGATGACCATAGCTTACATAATTTATAAAGCAAATATAATAAACCTTGAACCTACTGACCAGCCTGATTTCATAGGTATTTATGGCCAAAGCACACATTTTGAGTTTAATTAGCTTCTCAGGTTTACAACCTTATAAATCTTGGATTTCATAATTGTTTTGTACTAATTGATAGTACTTAATGTTAACTTTCACTTTATGTCAATTTTCTCAATATTTTGCCAAAGTGCTTTAGCCATTACCACCAAGTAAATTTATGGTAATTAATCTCAAGAATGGCTATTACATACTTGGAATAATTTCACTTGGACAACTTAACCTTTAAAAAATTAGCTTGTTGCTTCTGTACAGACAAACCATACTCAGAGCAAATAGACCCCCATCAAACTGGGAGATGATCTTTACCAGCTATAACTCAGACAAAGGCCTAATCTCCAGATCTAACGGAGAACTCAAAAAAATACATAGTAAAATCTCAAACTGCACCCTCACAAAATGGGGGCACTGATCTCAACAGAGAATTCACAGAGAAGGAAACACAAATGGCCTTGTCCCATTTAAGAAAGTGCTCAGCATCCTTAAGCATCAGGGAAATGCAAATCAAAACCACAATGAGATACCATCTTTCCCCAGTCAGAATGGCAATCATAAAAAAAACCAACAACAATCATTGCTGGCGAGGATGCGGGGGAAAAAGGAACCCTCATTCACTGCTGGTGGGATTGCAAACTCGTTCAACCACTATGGAAAGCAGTGTGGAGACTCCTAGACAGAATGGACATAGAACTACCAGTGGACCCAGCTATCCCTCTACTAGGCATCTATCCACAAGATGTCATATCTCGTCAAAGAAACATTTGTACAACTATATTTTATAGCAGCTCAATTCATAATAGGCAAGAATTGGAATCAACCCAAATGCCCATCCATGGAGGAATGGACAGTGAAACTGTGGTATATTTACACGATGGAATTCTACTCAGCTGAAAGGAAAAATTACATATCAAAATTTAGGAAAAAATAATCTGACTTTGAGCAGATCTTACTAAGTGAACACTCAAAAGACCAGAGAATCAAATGCCACATATTCTCCCTCATATGCGGTCCTTAACTAGGCTAACTGTAAACTCTATGCAGACTAGTAGAAAGAAGTGAGAGGTTATGAATGAAGGGTAAGGGATGGGGGAGGGGAACGGCTTAAGCATGAGGCTAAACCAAATTAGGTTCAAAAACATAAAATCCTCACGAGCATACTGTGACCTATTGAAAAAGTAGCGGGTGTAGACTGGCAAGAGGGGCCATGAGTAGTAGGGGAGAGAGTCTAAGCCTGTGAATTGATCATGCTGACAACCCCTGGTCCCAGCCACCGGTTCCTTCCTTCACTGAGCTGTTGACCAAAGTGACCCATGAGGTTCCAAAAACAAGACAGAATTCTGTCAAAGCCTTTGAATGCACTCCCCAGGCCTGAGGCAAAACCCTGTTGCTGAAGAAACCACAGAATTCCATCGATCAGCATCATCGAGAGACCCTTCAAGGTCCTTCGGAATGGTAAACATCCCCCAGGTGCCAGTTAGTGCATTGCCTGAAGGCACTGCACAAGCTGCCAGGGGAAGCTGATCAACGACAGCTGGAGTAAACAGAGACCACTGGCATGAAACACAGTCTGTGGCCATGAATAGGCTTACCATACCTGCTACTGGGAGAGAACAGCAAACCAAGAAAGGAGCACTGGAGAAACCTGGGCCTGGGGGAGACAATCAACAGCTTTTAAATTCGGCCAAATATTCCACTTAGGGAGGGGGAGTCCTTGACTGGAATTGGGGATTCAGAGCGATAGGCACCGGATCCCGTACTCTTGGGCTCACAAGAAAAGATGCACTATTGATTGACGAGGAGGCTACTAAAAATAGAATCTTGTTAATCCAGAATTGTGTATATTTGTTAACCTAGACTGATCTCACTCTCCAATAGTGAATGTGTTTGTATTTTTCAGGATGCAGCGAGAGAGCTGTAGCCCATCTAATCCTACCATCCAACCATAGGCAGATAGCTGAGATCCTGTCAAGAGATGAGCCACCACAGTCATATCATGGAGGATCTATATGGAATCCTGCAGAGAATGACGGGACGAACAAGGGACCCACAGCCACAGCCATTCAATCAACACAGGATAAGCCAGGGTGACATAAAACCAACAATTTTCGACACAAAGACCCCTAAGCTCACAACATTAAAGCAGCCTTAATACTCACCCACCACAACTTGGGGAACTGAGCGGAAGAGGGAACAGAAAGATTGTGAGACCCGTGGTGGGGGAGAATATCAGAGGCATGGCACCCCTCAGTAACAACACACTTGGGTCAGGAGAACCTGGCTGAATACTAGGCTATCCATGGTCCCCTGCCACAAGGACTGATCCAGACGACCCACAAAGGAGGATATCCAGCTGATTGGGGATGGGGAAGGGGGGGCATTGGGGAATTGGGGGTAACAACTCATTGTCCACTAAATAATGTAACTCATTATGGACAATAAATATATATTAAAATTTTTTAATTAACACATATCTCTAGAGCCACTATGAAATTTGAGGGTTGATAGACCTGCTAAATTTATTTACCACTGCTTTCCCCATGAGTACACTCTTTTACTTTTGTACTTAAAACAACACATTATAATTCCTTTATTTATTCTATTGTATTATTCTATTATTTCTATTTGTACTGCTATTGCAGAAATATGGTGGAACAAGGAAAAGTCAACTTTATTTTCCCATAGGAACAATGTTGGTATTTGGTACTGACTGCTGTTAACCAAGATGAAATAAATAACATATAAAAAATAAAAAATAGATATTAAAATATAAAAAATACATATAAAGAAGTAAAATTAAAAAGAAGGGTAACTATGGGAGGAAAAGGAGGAAGGGATAACAGAAAGAAGTAGGACCATAAAGCATTGTCAAGTCTTGTGGAGGTGAATAATGTTGTGCCCACAACCACAGGTTGATATTAGAAAAATTTCAGTGCCAGGGGTGGGATACCTGTGCAGTGTTCTCTAGCCATAACTCCTGCTATGGAAAAGAGCGAGTCTGACAGTCCAAGCTGTGGTGTCTGGCCACCAATCTGCCACTCCAGACACTCTTAGAGGAATGGACAAGCCCTTCATAAACACTTTCAGAACCTTGACTCTTGCCACTGAGCAAACAGCTTTTAGGTTAGATGTCCCTTCAAAAGCATATCCCACTTTGCAAAAGTCCCTGGCTACATCTCCTTCCAAATTTTCTGCAACTTTTGGGACTTTACTTCCCCACCAAGTATTGCAAGCCAAAAATGTTACCTTGTTCTTTGAAAAAAATTAGCTTGTTTGTTTTTTACTAACATTTATTGTCAATAATCAGATACACTGTATGAGCAAGTTTTTGTGATGGTATCCCCATTTCCCTCCTCCCTGTCCCTAACCCACTGGGGGCCCTCCTCAGTGTGCTTGCTGGACCAGAGCATGGGATATGGTGTTATGACTTGTATGAGAGGTAGGAAATAGAAGAATGTAGAATTTAAGCCCTCGAAGCTTGTAAGAAGAGCTTAATGAGACATTCTGACATTAGTTGATAAATCCCAGCAAGTCCCTGAATCTCTGTGGGCATTAGTTTGTTTCATCTGTGAACATGAATATTAAATGATTTCCTTTATGAAGTTGTGAGGGAATGACTTTTAAAGTCAAAGTCCTCCACAAGAAAGTCCACTAATTAGGGACTCAATCAACACTTCCTCCATTCATATAATGCTACAAATAATCAGTAATGACTCAATAGAGAAAATGAATTATTGATTTGCTCACATGATTGAGAATCATATAAATATTTTTATACTTAGATGGATTTTATTTTCCAATGAATGGATCAATTTGCTGTTTCACAGGTTATAGGTGAACAAATCAGAATAACCCAATCAATTGCTCCTTCCAATGATGTGGTCTATATGATTAACAAAATAAATCCATATTACTTTCTTAGGCCCTACTTGATGTGAAAAATTGGATATATTCTCTCCTAGTTCTGAAGGCCAGACTTCTAAAGGGAAGGACCATGCTTCTAATTCTAAATTATGCCAGAAGGACAGAGAGAATTATCTTTACTCCTTTGTATAATACAGTAAATTTCAGATTATACATGAGAAAATGTGTACAACTGCATCTCTCACTATTTCCCTTCAAACAGATGACACCATTCTATCTGAGGCAACTTTGAATCCTGAACAGAGTTGGAAGAGAGTAATACGGTTGTTATGTTGCAATGGGAAGTGAAAACAGAAGGACAATCCAGTCAGTAGTTACAGTTTAATTACGAAATGCTGACAGAGCTGGTGGAGCTCATCATCAGTGCTGTCAACACAGCAATACGGCCTTTTCTTCTTGTTTTCTCTCTCATACTCCAGGATCCATAGCTTAGAAAGCTCCATTTTGCATACATGAGTAGCAAGGAGAATTTGTACTCGACTCTCCTCTGTCACAGGATAGGAGTAGTCCCCGAATCCTCATTCCACCATTCCATGCTGTTTTATTATCACTGATTCAGTACACAGGCTGGGGTGGTATGGTTAGAGGGCTTGGTCTAGCAGAGAGCAAAGAAACAATCCCATTCCATTTCTAAACAAACCAAAGAAAGGTTCCAAAAACTCATTTATAGTTTTCCTTTCCAAGATCTGTAATTCATTGTTCAAAAGTTTGGAGACTCTTGGACATGATGTCTTGGCTTTGCTTCTGAGACTATGCATAGCATTTAGTCAATGCTGACTGATGTACAGCGATGGCATACTTCACAGCATACCAAAAGGATGGATTCACAAAGAGACTTACTGAATTTCAGGGTAAGGACCGGGTACTTATAACTCAGATATGTGGATATTTCTCTGGCTTTATACCATTTCAATACATGTGGGTCAAAAAATGTAATTGGAATCCTTATTTGCTATTGATAACCTGTGTGAAAAACAAAGTATAATCATACTTTGTTCCTTACAAAACCTATTTAACTAGATTCAATGAACAAGTCACCACTAATCACTCAGTGCCCCCTTGAGAGCCTGTATTTTATTTCCCATGTGTGGACACGTGTTGGTTTCACCCTCGGAGGGCTGATGTGAGGGATTAGCAGCGAGCAGATGCCCCCTCTGATGAAGTGGGGGAGAGTCAGTGACAAGAGTGAGGATAATTGCTTTGTGGGTCTTCTTTAGCTGCTGCATGCCCTGCTGGGGGGGGGGGAGTTAGCCTGACATATAGAACAAGGTCTAAGATGACAAGATTCATTACCAATGATGGAGAATGGCTGCTATGAAAGACTTAGTATTCAAGACTTCACTAGTTTAAGTCTTAGGCTGTGGGACCCTGCTGAGAGGCATGGAGGACACAGGGTTAAAGGGAAGGTGAGACTGGCCTGGAACCCCAGTAATCTCAGACTGAGACCAGCAGGAGTTTGGCTGACTCCTTCCCTCCCCAACCTCCAGGCACCTAACAGGCCCCAGCAAACCCTGATAATTCCAGGCATTTCAAGGCCTGAGTTTATTGGAATTCACATAGCTCAGCTATAAGGTAATAACAAACTCATACAACAACAAGAACAAAAAAGGTTTGAAGGTCACAGCTCCTCTGTGACCGCTGCCATCTGTTACATACCTAAAGTCATGTAACTCCCGCCACCTGGGACTGTGAAAGTCCCTCCAACTTATCTGTGCAAACCAGACATCAGCAGGTTACTGGCCCTGACAATCCTCTCTTGACCTATATCTCCAAAGAAGCCCCTACATACCAATGAGACATCCACAGGCCATCTTGCACCCACCAATCCCCTTCACCTCCTGTCCCTCCTTCTTCCTTCTGTATAAAAGCACCTTCCCCAACATAATAAATGAGCTGTTCATTGAAACTGTCTCCTGAGAGTTCTTTCTCTTGCATACTCATGGCTGCCCAAGACTTTGTCCACCCAGCTCTGTAGATAAACAGAGGGTTGATATGCAGTGACCCCCCCCCCAAGTAAGCCACAGACCCACATCAGTCCTCTTAGGGAGGGGCTTATAATCTCGTATCACACATGCTCAAGGTGAAGCTTAAAAGGTTAAGTAATTAACTGGTCTCACCAAGCAGGAATTTGTGATGAGGTCTACTTGACATAACCCCTACGTGCTTGATAAAAGAAAATTTCTGAAAGAGATTAAATGTAATTACATAGGTGAAACTGTGGAAGGAAGAAATAGAAGTTAATCAGTTAAAAACTAGTGTCTGAAACCAACTAAGACTTGAACATTCCTGAAGATACTCAAAGACCTTGCCTTAAAACAGTTTCCAGGTTTCACCACTTCCTATTTGTGCCAAGACTTTTCATACTACTAACAGTTACTCATTGAGAGTTATCAAGTGTCTTTCCAGGAAAATTGTTCTCGTACTCCTAAATTTTCTACTTCACATCATCTCTCCTTTTTTATTTAAAACCAATGCAAGTTCAATGCAAAGAATTTATACTGTCACTCCCTAATTTATTATCTAAAAATGTTCTTATCTTCACTGGACATATCGCTCACTTCTGTCCAGCCTTGTTGCTATTAGTTCTTGAATCTGTTCTGGGACCTGGTCCTTTTCTGGCTACTATCTTTTAATGGCTCAACAAATAATTTTAGTTCAGAAAAGTTTGGTCTGACAAGTTTTGATTTAAAACTCTAACTCACAGATCTACCATTAATCCTTAATGATAACTAATATTTTTTGAGCACTTACAGATTGTATTCAGCAACTTGCATAGTTGTACCAATGTAGACAATGTAACCAGGGTGACATAAAATAGCCTTAACATTTTCCCAAGTTTGATTAAACTTTAAGCAAGAATCTTTTAGACTTAGTTCCTGACCTTCCTTGTCTTAGAGAATGTACTTTAGAAATCACATCAATGTAAATACTGTCTCTGCTCCTTTGAGCTGACCTATAACTTTTAAAAAGCCCCTTGCCAATTTTGCAAATTATAGCTGTCTTTCTCCAGGACTGAAAGCCATCATCGTGAGAGCAATCTATCAATGAAGACAATGCTTCATGGTCTCCTTCCATGAGAGGGCATACAAATGTCAGGCATGCCTCAAGTTACACAATCACATCTCATCACAACTCCATAAAAAATTCTCCTTTCTTTCAGAGAAGACCAATAGGCAAACATAACTGGTCTGTGATATCACTACCTGAATAGGAAGGCAAACTCTGTTAAAAGATGATTGAAAGATAACCGCTCTTCAAGATCATGATTTATTTCCTCAAAGTGGCTGTGTCACTGCATACCTGGTACTGGTTTTAGAAACATGAAAAATATGTAGAAGTGAGTCATGAAGTGCACATAGTTCCAGGAGCTGCCGCTGAGATGTGGCTAATCATGGAGGGTGTGATGTCCTTGATAGAGAGGCCATGAGACCATTGTAGGATGGACCATGGTTTGTTATGGAAACCCAAAGATGTTTTGGATATACCTGTATGCATACTCTAAAAGCTCATGAGGCTCACTGATTTGAAATACTCATGTATTAGCTTCAAGGGGATAATTTAGGCCTGTTTTGTATTGTGATCATATTAGAAAGGCAAATGTAATCCTCTCATCCCTTTATAAAGTGCTAGAGTAAGTCAAAGAGACTTCTGATTGCAAATTAAAATGGTAATTTCTATCCATTTTAATTTTCCTTAACTTCCTAGTGTGAGCAAGTGATTTTAGGAACTTTCAAGTGCTACAATGGCTTTCATACTCTTGGGTTCCTGAAAGTCTTCCCTGGGGTGTGGTAGTTTGAATAATGTCCCCCAAAAGAATTAAGGATTTATTAAAATTGTTAATTGTCTCCAGGCTTCTGGCTGGAGGAATTGCCACTTTGGCCTAGCCTCCTGGGGACTGACCCTTTCTAATTTGGATGTAAAATACTAAGGATAGATATGCAAAAGAGGAGCCAGAACTCTGGTCAGGAATTCTGCATTTTGTGAATCACAGTGTGTTACAGTGTGCTTGCTTGGTGCTGGTGCTGGGCTTCTGTCTCTGTCTCTGCTTGGATCTGTGAAAGGGGGCCAGCCTTTTTCCTTAACTTCCCTGGATCTGTTCAATAAATCTTTTCCTACCCAAATTGTGCCTGGTTTGGAGATTCATCCCAGCGGCGTGTGGCTGACTATGTCATGGGGCAAATTGGCTTTAGCTTCTCTTATTAAAAACAAAACAACAACAACAAAAAAAAAAACCTCTAAGATGCCATCAGGAGGAGTAAATGGCACCGACTGGTAAAGAAATCAAATATCAATTTGGAGACGATTATTTTAGGTTATATAATATACCATCAAATTCCAACAAAGAATGGAAGAGACTGATGTGTTAATCAACTTTCAGTGACTAACAACATACCTGAGACCAGTTTAGAAAAGAAGTACAGTTTATTTGGGCTCACAGTTTGGGAGGTTTCAATCCATAGTCAATTGATTCCATTGTTTGGGAGCCTTAGCAAAGTAGCTTATCATAGTGAAGCACATGGTGGAGGGGGCTATTAACCCCATGGCAACCAGAAAGCACAAAGACACAGGAAGGAATTGGAGAAACATTAGCTCCTTCAAGGTACAACTCCAGTGGCCAACTTCCTCCCCGAGACACCATGTCATAAAGGTTCCACCATCTCCCAATAGCACCAGGCAATAAGGAGTTAAGCCTTTGTCATATTGACCTTTGGAGGATATTCATCCAAATGATTGTACTAACTTTTAAGATGGTTCAGAACAGCAGCAGAAGCAGGTATGGAGGAATGGCAGCAGTGAGACAGTGCTAGCTTCATTTCACCCTATGTTAAGCACTGACTGAAGGATCTGAACATATATTCAGCATGCTAATCATCACAACAATCCTGCAGATGCTATTATCCCCAGTCTGTACCAAACAAGAGAAGACAGAGAGAAACTTAACACTTGACCAAATTTACACAGGCAGAAGGCTGTGAAGTGAAACTACAGCTTGACCCAGGTTCATGATGGTCATGCTTTGTAGCCCAGGCTGGCTTTGAACTTGCAATCCTTCTGCCTCAGCCTCCCTAGGGCTGGAATTCTAGGTCAATGTCACCTAGGGAGCTTTCCCTCTTTACATTGCTTAAAGTCAATAAAACCGAACCTGGGGAGGGAGGATTGCCTTTTTCCTCTGCTTATTCCTGGAGGTCCAGAGAGAAGAAGCTTATTGTTAATGCTTCGTCTTTGTTGTCAACTTGACAGGATTTAAAATCATCATGGAAATGAATCTCTTGGCATGTTTGTGAGAGATAGTATAAATTAAGTTAATTGAGGTGAGAGGACCTATCCTAAATGTGGATGACATTGCTGTATGCAGTGGGGGTCCTGGGCTGTATAAAAAGGAAAATGCAAGCTAAGCACTAGCTTTCATTGTTTGGTGCTTCTTGATTGAGGAGGCAATGTGACCAGATGGGTCATGTTCCATGTGTCAGGTCCTGGGTTAGATCCCCAGCATCCCAGCACCCAGGCGTTGAGTGTGACTCATTGACCTGAGTGTGAAACCAGAGGGGAATTTAGAGCTAATATGTCATCAGTAAGGGATTTCTCCTGGGGAAGATGGACAATCAGATGGAAGAGGCAGAGGTTACAGGAAAAATGAGTTCTAGAATTAGATCTCTGAGGTTGGTAAGGTGAGGATGTTGAAATTAAATCATAAAACAATCAGAAATAAGAGGATGACATTTTCTAAGACAGTACAAGTCAAACTATTTCCCAAAACAAGGATACCATGGGTAAAAAGGAACAATCCAAGCTGGCTGTGGTGGCGCACGCCTTTAATCCCAGTACTTGGGAGGCAGAGGTAGGAGATCCCCATGAGTTCAAGGCCAGCCTGAGACTCCATAGTGAATTCCAGGTCAGTCTGGGCTAGAGTGAGACCTTACCTCGAAAAATCAAAAGAAAAAAAAAAAAAAAGGAACAATCCAGCAAAATACACCACACCCAATTTTCGTTTAGTTCCATTGCACACATTGATATTTGCCTTGCTCATTAGAGATAAAAAACTCATGCAATGATATTCATTTCCAACATAGCCAAACTATTCTTTCTTAATTAAAAACTCTGGACTGGAGCTCAGAAGCACAGTTAAAGATGGCCATGGTGTCAAGTCTAACATGTTGGAAATGACTGGACAAATATCTGCTGAAGAACCTGCAAGTGCCATTGGAGCAGAATGTTCTGCATGTGATGCACAAGTAAACAAGAAATTGAACATTTATAAACCATCAAGATGAATGTTTCAACATTTGAATGGGAATTGATACCATGATTATTCAATTACCAAGCATGCCAGGGTCTCATTGACCATCAGCTTCCCCAGCAGGCTCATCCTTTACTGGTAAATTGAAGAATTCCCTTTAAGAGAGATAACATCTTATTACTGACAGCTTGCTCCTAAAATCTAGAATTTCATAGCACCATACAGAAGTACATTTTGTAAAAAGAGTAGTTTGAGTGCATCAGAGCTCATCTAAACGACGGCTGACAACTTCTCAACTCACTCCATTTCTCCTTAATGTTATGATCTGTGGTGGCAATAAGAGAAATAACACACTTCATTACATCAGTGATACCTCCAAAGATGCGCAATACAACATTACATCTTTTGTGTTTGGCTAACATTCTATGATTAGACAATTACACTGAGGCTAAAATGTCTTTTTCTTAGGTAATCACATTCTCACTAATGTTTGGTATTTTTTATGTGAATAATCCTGTTGTAGAGATCTCATGCTCTGTTAAGATAATGGAAAATGACTGACTTTCAGGATTAAAGGTGGTTCCTTGTTTCATTTCCCTCAGCCATAGTCTGCTGAGATGCAACGGGTGGATTCTTGTTATATGTACATAGATAGATCAATATACAGACAGAAAGACAGACACACAGGTAGATTCCTAATTTCTTGTCTGTGACTTTTGCATCTGTGACAAACTGAAGAAAGAAAGTATAGAAAGTATTAAGAGAAAAAGGGCATCTGTACTGAACATGTAGACATCTTCCTTTCTTGTCATTATTTAATAAATATTTTATAATATAGTATATTAGCTATTCACATAGCACTCGTATCATCTAAAGCATCATAAGTAATTTAAAGACATAAGAAGACTGTACAAGAGGATGAGTATAGGTTATATGCAAATGCTTTGACCATTTTATAAAAGACCTGAGCATCATAGGAATATCCATGGGGATTTTTGTACCAATGTCCGATGGATATGAAGGAATTTTGGCATATGTGTGTGTTTGCACATAAATATATAAGCACACCAACTCTCACATGCTCATTTATTTGGACGTCACCTCCCATCTGAAAACTAGAACTCAAAACTAGAGTGTCCTTAATCTGTCTTTTCTCCTTTAAAAAAATATCAAAACCTTTTTTCCCCTTACGATTAGATTTCTGGGTCAAGAAATAGTTCTTTGATATTTATTTATCTTAGATCTTTGAAACAGTCTCACTATGTAATGCAGTTTTGCAATCCTCTGACCTCAATCTCCAGTTACTACGATAACAGGTATAAACCACCACACCCTGTTAAAAATATTCAAATTTTTCCTTACTAGAAGACATCACATGCTTAAAAAATGTGTGCTGTGAATCTCCAAGAAGAAGATACAGTGCATAGGATTATCAGAAATTAATCCGGAAAGTCTCTTTAGAATGAGGCATCTCAGAGAACTATTCTGGGAATGTTCATATCCCTAAGCCTCACGAAACATTTTACCTCACAGTTGTTTGTGGACAAACAAAATGTATGGTTACATTTTTTGAGGGAAAGAGAAAGCCAAAGAACACAAGAGAAATTAAGATGTCAGTTTAGATTATTTGTGTCTTGTCATCCTGAACTGCAACTTTAGTATTTTCAAAATATTATTTTCCATTTATGAAAAAAATAATCTTCATCCACAAACTTATACTTTCCCAGATGACTTTGAAATGTCAGGCTGTTGTACAAAGGAAGAAATGGAATCTTTAGATCTTGTCTGAAGTTCTGTTACTGTTGCCAGAGTAACTATCAGGGAAGCCTGAATCTATCTCCTCAGGTATCTAGCATTGAATAAAGCAAGAGGCTTGGTGCAGTGAAACAGAATGCTACCAAGTTATTGTTCTGCACCTGCAAACTAGAGGTGACAGGTCCATTGGATGACAGTCATGAGATAGTTACACAGCTTCTCTTCCAAAAGAAACAAACAAAAAAACAGATTTTTGTAAATGCTGAATAAGACTATACTTCTTGCTGTAAAACCATGAGGTTATATAACTCAAGACAAGTTGTTTTATAATTTGCACTTATTTGCAGATGTATTGTACTGTGTCATGCATGAAGTGCTGAAAGAAGTTCTGATGTAGACATAAAATAGAATTTATTGAAACTATATGGAGAATTGAGGCAGCCAATATATCAATGTGGAATAGATCGAACAATAAGCAGTGATTGAAACTAGCACAGTGATGGCTGAGTTCACAAGCACACTCCTGATGGAAAATGGTTTCACGAGCAGGAAAAGACTCATTTAGGAGCTTAGTGACATCTATCCTGTTTCTTTCTTCTAACCCGCCAGCATTTCTCATGCTTAACAGTAATAGATAATCATGGCCAAATGAAATTTCTTTTAAGAAAGAAAGTGCTGAGCAGGGGGGATTGTGTAAATTGCTTATCCTATGGATGCAGACAATGAGAAAGCTGTATTTTTCAGAATACATACTCTAGGAGGAAACTGTTGGTATCAGGGAGCAAAAAAGTGGCAGTGTTAGGCTACAGAGTCCAGGGATCAAGAGAAATTCAATGCTTGCTTGGAAATCAAGGAAAGTAATACAAAGAGAATTTCCAAGTTCACACCTAGAATCCCAAGCCAGGGTGCAGTTTCTCTGGGCATGTAAACAGAATATCTTTAGCACTCAAGTCCAGAGGTCAGGCAGAAGTCAAAAAGGAAGAAGGGCTCTGAGAGCATGTCTAGAAGGGGCCAGAGGATTCAGAAAAGAAAACATTTTTGACTAGGATGCTTGTAAAAAATCTTAGATCAAGGGGTATGCATCAAAAGGACACTAAAAATGATCCTGCAGTCTGCTTTTTTCAGGATAGTTCTTGGAGTGTCTGGGAATTCCAAGGGCTACTAAAGTATTTATGTCTCAGATCAACTTATAAAACCACTCACATCAACACCTCAGTCACCATCCTCACCACCAGTACCTGTATCGTTACAGCCATAACACTACCACCTCCACCATGGTCACCCCCTTTACCCTTGTCCCCACACCCCCAACTTTACCATCAAGCTTGACCTATAGAGATGATTATTAGACGATTATGGAAAACTATGCATGCTCTGATTTTTATTTTATTTTTATTATTACTATTTTTGTTTTATTTGAGGTAGGGTCTCATTCTAGCCCAGAACTCACTCTGTAGTCCCAGGCTGGCCTTGAACTCATGGCAATCCTCCTACCTCTGCCTCCCCTGTGCTGCGATTAAAGGCACGTGTCACCATGCCTGGCTACTTTATGTTTTGAAATAAACATTACTCAGTGCTAGAGACATGGATCAGCAGTTGAAGGCACTTGCTTGCAAAGTCTGATGGCCCCAGTTTTGATCCCCCAGCAACCAGGTAAAGCCAGACACACAAATGCATCTGGAGTTTGTCTGTAGTGGTAGGAGATCCTGGTGTACCTATTCTCTCTCTCTCTCTCTGTCTCTCCAAAATAATTGAACATTTTAAAAATATATTTTAACAAAAGAAACTTTACATATTTTCAGAAGCTTTCTTGCTCTCTTATACATTTTCCTTGTTCTTTTAGCTAAAAGAATGTTCTATTCTATAAAACTATGTACCTGTAATTCACTCTTAAATAAATTTAATCACATCCATGAATTATATCTACATGTAAATAAATTAAATATATTTAGAGATAAACTATAGATAAACTATTTTGCTAGGATACATGGATTCAAAGTTTAAATTTTAAGGCTCAGAAAAATTTTGCCAAATTAGGAATGTGTGTCTCATTTAACCTATACTGATCTCACTCACTCGTGGAGATTCTGTTTATATTTTTCAGAAGGCAATGAGAGAGCTGTGGTCATTCCAACTCCACCAATGAGCCACAGGCTGAAGGCTGATATCCCAGCAAGAGATGAACCACCCAGGCCTATCGTGTAGCCCCAAGTGAAACACTTGAGACAGTGGTGGGGCAAGAAAGAGACCTATAACCACAGCCAATCAGTCATCCCAGGATAAGTCAGTGAGACAGACACCAATGACTTCCAACACAACTTAAAGTAGAAGCACAGAGACTCTTAAGTTCACAACAATAAAAAAGACTTAAAATCACCCTCTATGACTCAGGGAACTGAGCGGAAGAGGGAGCAGAAAGATTGTAAGAGCCATGGTGGGAGAGATTACCCAGAGATATTGACCGCCTCGGCTATAATATATAAAGAGGGGGGCAACCTGGCTGCCTCCTGTGCTATCCATAACCCCTTACCACATGGATTGATCCAGTGTGCCCACCGAGGAGGATTCACAGTAGATTGGGGACAGGGAGGAGGGAAATGGGAATATCAGCACAATACTTACTCAATCAATGTATCTAATTTTGAGCAATAAAGCTAAACAAAAAAGGAAAAAAATTTAAATGTTTATATGTATATATTTACAATGACTATTACTTTTTTTAAAAAGATCTGAAAGAAAAACTTCTTTAGCAAAAATAAATATTCTTGCAAAGTGTGGTGGAGCACATCTTTAATCCAGCACTTGGGAGGCAGAGTTAGGAGTATCTCTGTGAGTTCAAGGTCAGCCTGGGACTACAGAGTGAGTGCCAGATCAGCCTGGGGCTATAGAGAGAACCTACATCAAAAAAAAAAAAAACACATATACTTAAAGCATAAAAACTGCTTATTAAGTATTATTTTTACTTTTTTATTTTTGGATTTATGAACTGCTCTGAGCAACAATATATTATTGGGAAGTAGATTTTTATAATACTTATTCACTAAGGTCCAATTAACTCCAATAATTTTAAAATTCAGAATTTAATAACATACATATATATTCTTTTCAGTTCATGTCTTATATTATTAGCTTCATAATCTGAAGCCTATCTTACTTGATGTCTCTGGAGAAGTGTCCAGACAAAATGTCTTCTGAATATTTAAACAGGAATGACCCATAGACACATTATGCCCTTTGTCTTAAGGTGAAGCCTCCAATGTTGACATCTTCTTCCATCAGAATGCTCATTCCTTCAGCCTCCAGACCCCAACTTCTCCCATGGGAATACAGCATCTTCAGAGTAAAGCCATTGCTGGAGCTTTGATTTTACAAGGCTCCACAGACTGTGTCCCCACCTGGCTGCCACTGAGATGTGGTGGAAACTTGAAGGAATGGGGATTTGTGGTCACTGAGGACGTGTTCTAGATGGAGAGAGCGGAACCTGACCATTCTCCTCTGCTTCTCGGCATCAGGCCATGCAGTGAACTGTTTTGCTAGGTTACATGTTCCAACTGACATGTTTTGCCTCCACCCCAACCAGAGATCTAAATGCAATGGGTCAGCCCCATCATGGAATGATACCTCCAAACTGAGTGAAAACAAGCGTTTTATTTATATAAGTAGATTTATCTCACTTATTACAGTAACAGAAAGCTGGATGTGTTAGATGTGAAGGTTCACATCTGTTAGATGTTTAGGGTCACATCTGTAAATTGTGTACCACAAGAAGGTCAAATAGACTTATGGTACAAGGCACCTATTTCCTTGAGGTCTTGGTGCACTTAACATCCTGACTGTATCTCAGGATCCTGGTTATCAACTTACCACTGCCTTTGGTGAAGGAGAAATACCTTTGAGAACTAACCACCTTTGTGCAAAATCTCTTTGTGTGTCTTACTTGTTGGGTCGCTGGAACTTGAACTAGAACGTGGTGGGTTGTCTGTACCTGTATCAGGTCTCACCAAGGAGGAAGAAAAAGGCAGCCTTGACCAACCACAGTGAGTGAGACACTACAAAAAGAACGTTTTAGTTAAGTTGCTATTCCCAATTTAACTAATCGCCTACATGATATTAGACATGAAACCCAGGCGAGTAAGAAAAGACTCATGGCTTCAGTTTCTATCAAAGAAGTGACCATCACATGCATCAGTTATGTACAAAGATATTCCATACGCTCCACTAATTCGGGTGTTATGAAAAGGGACGTTAAGCTGGGGAGGTCTCTCAGTGATTAAAGTTTCTTGCTTGCAAAGCCTGCCAGCCCAAGTTCACCTAAAAGTTCACCACTCAAAGGAAGTCACCACCAACATTTCTGCAAACACTATCACAAATAAGCATTTTTAGGTATCTGTTTTCTTCCTATAGGTCATTTTGATTTTTGGTTGTGATTATTTTTCTTTTACAATATGAAGTGGACATGTTGCTTTTTATCTTATTATCAAATTTTAATAAAGTTCTTAATACATCATTTAGCTATGCAACATACAATTGAAAAAAAAGCTATACAAAAGGTCAAGAATAGTTTATTTCTCCCCATCTCCACATTACTATGGCATGTTCCAAGATTTTGTTCCCCTTACCTGGAAAATTAGCTTCACTTTATATATTATGTAATATTTTCTTCCTTTTGTGTAGCTGATACTGAGAACAATCATATTCAATTGGTTTTAATGTGTATTACTAGCTCATCCATTCTATCAATGAGGCTTTAATAATGACCCTTAATTTTCGGTTCATTAGATTGTGTCCTCGAGATATTTCTGAAGATTTGAAATGTTTTGAATCTCTGAATATTTACTCATGCGTATCTAGATTCTTTCTATCTGAGCAGCAACTGAATTGTTCATCATGCTTCAGTGATACCATTTCTCCTCTCTTTTGCATACGTGCTCACTCACTCTCTGTACTGGATATTGAATGGAGGGTCTCATGCATGCTCGGCAAACAAACCTACTGCTACTGAGTTATATGTCCAGTTCATTGAGACAAGATCTCACCAACTTATTCAGCCTGTCCATAAATCATGAACTCACAATCCTCCAATCTCAAGCTCCCTAGTAGTGGGGGTTATAGCTGTGTTCCACCAGACCCAGCTTACCTCTAGTTTTAAGTATGGTGGCATTTCTTATGAGACAAAGTGGTGCCAGGGAAAATGCTGGAACCCAGCCTAGGTTTTTCTCCTTCATAATATACTCTTAAATGGATGACTCTAATCATATTTACATATCTCTATATTTCTATTGCCACCACTTTTGGCATGTGCTTTGTCATATACATGCCTGGAACATATGTACACATGTTAATATGCAGTTTTGAATTCAAATTCATTTTTTAAAAAAATCACTTCCTGCTTCTTTGTTCTGATACTATCTTCAGGTGTAGCCATAATCTATGAGCTTAATAGCCATATTTACCTTCCAGCCTTTTAACACTCTCTCTAATAGGATAACACACCTATAGCATTTTCAAGCATGGAATAAATGCTCAAATGTTGATTATTGAAACTGGTCCCTTTGACCTCTCCTTTTTCCCCAAAGTTCTCACCAACTTTCTCAATCTTCCTCTCCCCACTGCTAACAGATCATTGGCACCGATTCTTTTCTGGGAGTTTCTTAAGAGTCCTTCATTTCTATAACAGCCCTGACTTTCTCATCAGCCCATCACATGACTTGCTCTCTTTCCATCCAATTAACCTGTGTCATTGTCTCATCTTCTGTTTCCACATTCAGAGTAGATTTTCAGCGTTTCCATCATGGTTGTAAAGACTTCTCGGATACTTTCTTTTTAAAGAATTTTTAATTTTTTTTAAAATTTTTTCTTTATTAAGCAGAGAGATACAGAGAGAGAGAGACAGAGAGAGAGAGAGAGAGAGAGAGAGAGAGAGAGAGAGAGAATACCAGGGCCACCACCATGTGGGTCTGGCTTATGTGGGTACTGGGGAATTGAACTTGGGGCCTTAGGCACTGGAGGCAAGTGCCTTAACCGCTGAGCCATCTCTCCAGCCCTCTGATACTTTCTTGTGTACCTAAGAAGTGGTGTCTTCCAAGAGATGCTCTTCCAGGCCAGCCTCATCTCTTTGGCAACATCTCCCAGGATGTAACCAGGACAAGACCTTAAAAATCTAGTCGTCTTGGCACTTTTAAGTCCACAGTGCTCTCTGGACACCAATCTTTCCTCTATCTCCCTTCATTCTCCATGCTAACAGACATTCTTTCAAAAATGAATTTGATGTCGTCCCTGCTGAAGTCTAAGCCTGATTTTTCTGGATATCTCTTCCTTCCTGGATGTGGATCCACCATGCTGCTGTCAAGTATCCAAATTCACAGGTTTTGAATCAGCACTGGCCCAAAGATAGGACCTTGGAATACTTATAATTTAGGATGTATGCTAGGGAGTAAATCCTTGAGCCTTTGGGTGGGGAATATTTTAAGATGCCTTGTATCATTTTGTGGATTGGCCTACAAAATCAAATGCTACTAATAGCACTGTCATTATGAGAACGTGTGTGACATCCAACACTCTGACAAGATTATGTCTGAAATGCGGCACATTCACCGCTGGGCGCTTCTCTGCACTGTCACAGTTGCGTGTACATTTCTTTCCCTATTACACATTGTAAGCCTTTTCAAAGAGGAAATATCTTGCTTATCTTTTTATTATCTACGTGGATCTCACAGAAGATGTCTTTTTTTATAGAGAGCGGTGTGGCTACCATTGAAAATCCTTCATTTTTAATAATGCCTTATTATTTTTTTTGCCAGATACCATTCTCAGTTTGTTCATTTCACAATAATTCTTCCATTATAGGAAAGATACGGCTATGTGAGAACTTCCAAAACCCATTTTAGTGACTATTTAAAATTCACCACAGGGAGATGTCTTAGGAACTTAAAAGAGGAAAAAAATGAAGAAAAAAAAGGATTTTCCAGAACAGTGATTACTGACTTAAAACAGTAATAATGACATAGCAAAATACTGAATAAAAATAAGAAACTGAACTCCTTGAATATTGAAAAGTCACTTATTCTAAGCTTCACTGCCTGCCTGAGCTATGCCAACCCCTTTGAGCTCCATCTAAGCCTATACATAGGGTTTGAAATTACTCGTATACCTATAACTCACTTACAGATAGGACGGCACTTCCAGACCTTTGTACTCTCGGAACTCAGGTGCTCTGTATATAGATGAATTCTCCTTTGCTGTAACTTGAGTGGACTGTGCACCATCTGCAGACAGAAGTTGTTTATGTTTGCCTACTCTTTACCTCATCTATAGACAGATTTCTTAGGGTTTCTTTGCTGCTGTTTTTGCATTTTGGGTGTGTGGCATAGGTAACATGGAGTGATGTAGGGGGAGAAGGGGTTGAGGTATGTACATTATGAGAAGATTCATGTCTCTCTGTACACATATGTGGTGTTGACCATAGGAGAACTATGGGAGTCTGTCATGTATCATTCATCCATGTATTTCCTTGAGCTGATATTTTCCCATGCTCCAGCAATTCTCCAGTCCCTGGCTCCCATTGGACTGGGAATACAGATGTGTATGGCTATGTCCAGCTGTTTATGTGGGTCCTGAGAATTCAAAATCAGAGAGTCTCCGGCCTCCTCAAGCTCTCACACATCTGATAAATGCTCTTACCCATGAAGCCATCTTCCCGAGCAAAGAGAAGTGTTTAAGGTCGTCAAGTCTTTGATCTCAAGAACAGAGTAGTCAGCTGGTACCTATATGTCAGAAGTGGCCGAGAGGTAGATAGTAGCAGAGGTTGTACAGGTAGACCTCAAACATTCAGGCTAGAACATCCACACCTGTATTCCTTGTTTTACTTGGCATGCAGGACCAAGCCAGTGAAGAGCATGGACTGTGTGCTAAGAATGGAGGTCATGGGCTGACTTTAAAGAGCCATATTCCACCAGGAAATAAATGCCAAGTGTGAATCTGGCCTACCTTGTTATTTCTGAAGGTAGGCAGGCCAAGGGTTGAGAATAGAATGTACATTACTGAATATTTTTGAGTTTGATCATAACTTTAAAGCAGTAAAGCCTAGGCTAGAAGGTTATGCTCAATCTTGCCCTAAAAATATTAAGAGTGTGTCTAGATGTCCCTGTATCCGAATATTCTCCTAGAGACCAAAAGAAGGGAGATAGCACTTGAGATGCCAAAGAAGAATCCAAAGAAAAAAAGAGGAGAGAATGGGAAAGAAGGGGTTTGAGGAGGAAATGGAAGCTCAGTTAAGTCAGACAATTCTCTCTGGCTGCGTGAGCTGGCAGAGTCACAAATCCCTGGGCTTAGGAGATAGATATTCAGGCTCCCACGGAAAGGGGCCTCAGTGAAAAGAGGCCATCAAAGAAGCCAACAAGACTTGCCACCTTAGCCCTTTGCCTCACGGCTTGGTCAATCTCTGTCTGTGTCTGTCTTTTGCACCATCTCTCCTCACTTCCCTTCTTCCTCCTCCTCCCTTAGATAAATGGACAACCAATTCACACGATTTAAATAGTTGCTGTGGGCAGAAAGAACTTAAAATAAAAAAATGAAATAGATTTTGTAAGTCACACACATGGGAGGAGAGAGAGGGGGAGGGAGGAGAGAGAACCATGATGTGTGCCCTTGCCTACTGAATAACAGAGGTTATCGTGCATTTATGTTACCTCTGCAACAGACACTATGCTAAGCTTCTCTATGTGCTACCTTCCTCCAGACTTCCAGTTGCCTCACTAGGTAGGCACTGCTGTTATTACCAGCTTATTTCAGAGACAAGGATACTCAAGCTTAGAATGGTGACAAGATTGGAACATAAGTGTGCACATGTAGGTGAAGGAGTCAGTTCTCCAGCCCAGTCCCTACAACAAGCCCTCTACCAGCACAACCTTCTGGAATCCTCACGCAGCTTCCTCTGATATGAAAACACATCTCGTAGACATACTAGGACAGCAGGACCACAGCTGGCTCAAAGAAGCTGAGCACTTCCCAAGAGCCCAACATACACTAGAACCTGTACTAGATGCTAGAGATACAGATCTGATACTAAAATGTCAGTGTTCTTGACACATCTTAGTTTTCTGGGAGAAATGAAACATACATGTTAATGGAGTGAACGATGAGTTGTGGTTCAGTGAGGTGGAACACAAAGATAGCAGCCTGGTCTACACAGCAAGATTTGGGCCAGCAGGACTACACAGCAAGACGCTGACTCAAAAAGTAATAAAATAAAATAAAAATAATAGCCATATGGTGAATGGGAAAAGTAGCTCCAAAAGATTCCATGTAGCACGGTACTCTTTCTATACAGGCTAAGAAGATGTCCAAGTTGGGATGTCATAAGCTCTATGGAGGAAATGACTACAGTTGTCTAGATAAATGGATGTACTATGCCCACCACACTGCCCTCTAAATATGCACATCTAGGCCCATATATTGATGCTACTCTCACTTCTGATTGGAGAAGCTTCTCTTTTCAGGTGGTGGGAGTCACTGTGGAGATTCAACCTCGTCAAAGTGCTGAGAAGAAATCACAGTGCAATGCTCGCCACAAAGTGTGACAACTCTATCAAATCCTCCAAGCCTCAGGGACCATTGTGGAAGAGGTGATGGAAAGAATGTCGGAGACAAAGGAAGGGGAGGAGTGCTTTGTAAACTGTCTTCCAGATACGAAGTGGTTGTGGCACTCATGACCTCACAGTGACTGATAATACACACACACAAGTCCTTTTTTCCCTAATAGGAGAGGAAACAATAGAACATGGACTAGTTGAAAAGAAGAAGGCATCCAATATTCAGTAGAGGGGGCATAGGGCAAGGAGCAAAGGGTGTTGGGAGAAGGGGCTTGTGATCATGCATACTGTCCATATGTATGGAGGTTGTCAATAAAATGTTAACAATCTAAATAAAAAGGCTTCCTCAACTTTAAAACAAAACAAATACACGTAAAAGAAGCCCAAGCAAGGGTACTCAATCACCATTAAAGAGAGAGAGAGAGAGAGAGAGAGAGAGAGAGAGAGAGAGAGAGAGAGAGAGAGAAGTAAAACAAGGATTAAAGATGTCACTAAGGAAACCCTTGATGTAGATGAACACATGAAAACAAATTAGCCAGATGAAGAGGGCAGGGAAGGTGTTTAACAGAGACATCAATTCCAGGAGTGTGGAAGGTGTGGTTCGTCCATCAAGGCAGGAGTGTGCTGTGCATTTCATCTACTTTGTGCCCTCGCCCTGCACTATTGAGATGCCCCTCTCAACTTGACCTACATGCTCATACACAAACAGTAAGGGATGCTCTGTGTCAAGGAAACTAAAGAAAGTCATCTACTTAAAATTTGCTGAGTTGGTTTTGCTTTAGGGATCCTCCAATAAACTTAATCTAATTCTTAGCCATTTGCAAGGGGAAAAAAAAAACTCTCCAATGAATAGCTCTTCCTTAATGGAAAACAACTTTCGAAGGGAAATGATCCTAAAAGCTTGAGATGTAAAACTTGAATTTTCCTGCATGGTGTGATTTTGGTTTCAGTGTATTTGGTAAAGCAGTCCCACACACTGTACCACTGAGCTTCACCCCAAGCTCCTGTTTTCTTTACAGAGCATTGCCAGGAAACTAAGCAGAAAGTAGTGGAGCCACTGAGCTCAGACTCAGCCTAATGAAATCCCATCTGTTTGCCAGAACACGATCCTAGTTCCAGCCCAATCCTTGCCATTCTCTGCTTGATTTGAAAGACACCTACAGGATTTGACTAAAATCCAGGGCTTTCAACAATGGACATCCCTTCCTCCTAAGCAGTGACATTGAAAGGGTCTCAACACCTACTAGTTTTCAGAGAAACTTGGTGGCCAGGTAAGTGTTCTAACCCAAATAGGAAGAAAGAAATGAAGGAAGAAAGAGTGGGAGGGAAGGAAGTAGAGAGGGATGATTCATATCTATAATTTCAGCACTTAGGAAGCTGCAACCCAAAGGGTCAATATGAGTTCCAGGCCAACCTGGGCTACATAGGAAATTCCAAGCCAGCCTGGACTATAGATGAGGAGACCCTATAAACAACCCTTAAAAGGCCAATCTAGATTGTTAGTTTGTGGTTCTTCTCATTGGTCCCCAAACAGTTTAACTAAAGAAACTTTATAGAGCATTTGTATTGTATTTTGTATTTTAAGTAAGCAGTGATGATTTAGAGTATACAGTAGGGTGAACATAGGCTGTCCAGAAATACTGAATGGATTTCCATTGGATGTTGAGATCTGCAGAACTTAGTATCCTTGGCGGTCCCAGAACCAATCTCCACGGATTCCATGGGATGCTGTATTTCAATAACTCTATTTAGAGGATGTTACTTAGCCAGCCAAAGGTGTTCCCTATTATTGTCATCACATTTCTAATGCAAGAGATACACAGATCTCCCTTTCCTTTGTGCTTAAAATTGCACTCAGTAACTTACCATTGTTACACTCAATAAACATGAATATGGACTGCTTATGACAGCAGTAACGCTATAACAGAAATAAAAGAAACAAAATAAAGTCCTAGATTACAATCCTTATGATAAAGTTAAAAAGAGAACGTGTGAAATCAAGGATCCCTAAACAATTCCAGAGCAAAGGAAGGGCTGGTGTGCAGGGAGTTCAGAAAGCTAACTGTCCAAACGGACAGAGAAGGTGTAGTCCCTTCCTTCTCAGGGGCTGATGTTAAATGTTAGAATGATTGACTCAGCATCTGGTCCTCAAGCCTTCTCTCATCTTGGTCTGCATTATTGCCTTTGCTGGCAGTACCAGTCCCAAGGAACACATGCAGACATTCCCAACTCAAGTGTGCTATCAAGCTCTTTAGAGTAACACAGGAATGCAGATGAGCCACCAAATGATGGAGGCACAGTTCCTCCAGGGACTTCCATATGCTCAATTTACAGCACCTCTGACCCCTGTCCTTCCAAGTTTTATAGAAGCTCATTTCTAGACACAAAAGATGGCATCACTGTCTGTTGGTGAAAGACTCCCAGCTTTCTATAGGTGAAAGGTGCTGCTTCGAGTTCCATTGCTATAATCCCAAGATCAGATCTCCTGGCACCAGAACCACTCTGACACGGCCCAAGAGCCCAGCCATCAGTCATCTCTCCAGTGTAGATCAGTCCTTTTAGAGATCCCTAAGGATTTTGGGAACTGTGTGCCTGGAAACAAGATGAAGATAGAATGTATAGCTTATTATAAATCGTATCACATTAGGCTAAGTGCATATTTATTTGTAACATGAAATATAGATAGATAGATAGATAGATAGATAGATAGATAGATAGATAGATAGTTATGGTAAAAAAAAAAAAGTTTGCAAACCCCAAGTGCATAATCTAGCCATGACCTCTCCCATCTTTCTATCTCAGTCCAACCCACATCTTGCCCACTACACTGTTTTATGAATGTTCATTCCAAACTGCACACAAGCAACCTCCTGCCAGAGCACATATTCACATACTATTTCCACCACGTGGCATGACTTAGTCTGACAGTTTTTTTCCCTATCAATGGTTCCTTCCATTTACATCTCAATTCACATGTCACCTCTTCATCTCTTACCTTGCATATTACATTGTCTTCCTCTGAGCACTTCATCCACTTCCTCCCATTCATATTCATTTATGTACTGACGTCCTTTTTAGCTTTTATTTCTTTGTTTCTCCCAGTTAGAACATAAGCCTTGAGTTCTTGGGCCACATCTGCCTCATTTACTACTTCACCTTCAATGCAAGGGACAGTATTTCTCATGGTAGGTGCTACAATGTTCTTATTGAACACATGGCGATGGAACTGGGGAGATCTGTGGATCTCCTAGCTTCTCCAGGTCCCATTTGGAATGTGAAAACTGTGGATCAGCATCCAAAAGGCTTTGTGTCTGGCCCAAGGGGACATTTATTTCATCACATTAAACTGCTAATTAGGGTCTGGTTTCTCCTTTCTTTATGGGGAAAGAATAAATAGTTATTATGAAATGGTCGTTAACAAGCAATGTTTTCTTTCAGGGCAACCATAGTTAAATTTGCACCAATGTGTGTATATTATTTAGATTAAGGACAAACTAACTTACCAGATTTTAATTCTCTTCTCACCATCATCCTTGCTACCTGCTTAGAATACAGACACTGTTTCTGCCTTCGCCTTGTCATTTTCCAGCTCATGCAATATGCACACGATGGCTAAGATTAAGATAACTTTTATAACTCTCCATAGCAATTCAGGAGTAACGCTGTGCCAGAAATCAAAGAAACAAAATAGAGTCCTGGATTGCAATCCTCATGACAGCCATCTTTTATCTGACATTTCTATTCCATTAGCATTATGGCAGGCATGTTTTATGGTGTGTGTGTGCCTATGTGTCTTTATTTTCGCTTCTGTGGGCATAAGCAGGCACATGCCACAGTGCATTTGTGGAGGTCAGAGGACAGCTTTCTGGGGTTGGCCTTTACCTTCTACCTCATTGAGGCAGTCTCTCATTGTTCCTTATGCCCTGATGTTTGCCAAGGTAGCTGGTTCACAAGCTTCTGGAAAATTCTCTTACCTCCACCTCCCATCTCACTGTGCATACATGGGATTACAGAAGTCCACCATGGTTTCCACCTCTTTTACATGTGGTCTGGGGATCTGAATTCAGGTACTTGGGCCTCCATAGCAATGCTTTATCTACCAAGCCATCTCTCCAGCCTCCTAGACATGATAATTTTTAACTATAGAGAAAAGGCAGCATTGATTTTTTTTCTTAATTACCTGCACTGTTTGAGTATTGCTTGCTCTGAATTTTTATAAAAATTAATGGAACATGGTTCCTTTAAAATAGAAACACAGTATTAGAAGTTCATTATTTGCTGTCTGGGCTCAGCTCTCACCTTAACTAGTTAAACTATTTGCAGAAGTCATTTAAATAACTGGAGTCTCTGGTTTCTCATTTGTATAATAATAGGGTCAGTTTAGGTAAAACTTTCTACTGTTCATAAGAATATATTATAGTACAAACACATTTAAAATTAAACCTTAGCTCATCTTCACAACAATGTTATGAAATAATATTCTTTCTCCCATCTTACATCTTGAGGACAGAGCAGAGAGAGAGAAAAAATAAGTGGTGGAAATCACTTAAACTTAGGGCTGGTCTGACTCCAGAATCCATGTTCTTACTCACTGGCCTTCCTGATGGATCTATGCCATGTCCATTTCTAAGAGGGCAACTGACATGCTGAAAATCCTTACGTCTGATGTAACTTACATCCCATTCTGCCAGCAGATTGGAAATTATTTACGTGCGGAGACTGTGTGTCTCTTAATAATCAGGACATTAGCTCAGTGCCCTGTCTATAGTATATATTCAATATTGATTTTGAAATGGTTAAGAGATATGGAGAGAAGGCTCATCAGTTAAGGTGCTTGCCTGCAAAACCAAAGGATCAGGTTTTGATTCCTCAGTACCCACATAAAGCCAGATGCACAAGAAAGGCCAGATGCACAAAGTGGTACATATATGTAGAGATCATTTTCAGTGGCTGGAGGTCCTGGCCCACCCATTCTCTCTCTCTTTTTTTTTTCTCTCTTTCCCATTGCAAATTAATAAATAAAATATTTTTAAAATATATTAAAATGGTCAATAGATGAAATGGATTCATGTGACAATTTTTAGATAAATAGATAAATGTCTTTGACTCATATATTGAATATCTTTCTATGGGGTTTGGTAAAGTGCTTGTTGTGCAAGCATGAGAACCTGACCTTGAATGTCCTGGAATCAAGTAAAAGTCAAGCCCACGCTGGAATCCCAGAGCTGGGAGGCAGAGACGGGAGCATCCCTGGGGCTCTCAGATTAGCTAGTCCAGAGGAATTGGTGCCTTCTAGGTTCCATGAGAGACCCAATCTCAAAGAATAAAATGGAGAGCCACTGAGGAAGGCACCTGACCTTGACCTCTGGCCTCCACAGATATATGCACACACGTGCACACACATGCTAACATGCATGCAGACATAGACATGCAAAAATAGTTGTCAGCTATGTCTACATAAATTCTCCCTTGATTCACTCCTTATTACACTGCAAACTGATTTCCACCTCCAAACAGTTCTTGCCAAAGCCAGCCATGAACTTCAAATGACAACTCTCATGCCAGATTATCACACCTCCAGGAACATGTGTCATGGATAATAGGACCTCCTCAAGCTCTGACTCCCGTGACCTGGATAGCACAGGATTTCCTAACCTCTTTCCTGCCACCCAGGATGCAATGCTTCCTGTGCATTTTAGAGGACTTTTCCCTGCTTATATCAACGGCGTTCTAATGTCCAAGAGTCTGACAAGGACCCTTCCTTCTCACCTTTCTCTGTTCCCTGAAGATTTTCTGTCCCTGTTTTAGTTTATGAAATGAATGATGTCCAAACTATATGTTTATTTATATGAAGGATGTATAAAGACAAAGCCAGTGCACCAGCCCAAACCAGCCTTGATGGACTGCTTTACAACTATGTTCACTGGCTCAATCCTACAGTTGACTAGTCCAAATTGTAGTCTCTTCTAATTCTTTTTCTTGGTGAATGATCCCGGCCAGAAATCTGACAATAGTTTTAACTCTGACCCCCATTCTCATTAAATCCCTTATTTAATCACTTGCAAAGCTCCAATCATCACCTCAATAATTCTCAAATGCATCCATTTCTCTCCATCTTCATCAGCACCTCCCAAATCTAGGCCTCATACTCCTCTCTCTGTAAGGTTACTACAATGACCTGTCCTCAGTCTTGTTCTTTATGTTCTATTCGTTAAACTTCAGCAGAGTGCCTATGAAATGGAAATTAGTATTAGTGCAATTATGGTAAAATAGAGTGTTGCTGGTAACAGCTTGGGCACCAAGTTTTCAGAACAAATTCCCAACAATCTCCGATGAAAACCATCCATTATTCCTATGGACCGAGAACCAGAGTTTAGTGCAACTAACTTCTTAATTTCCTACCAATATTCAGTGAAGCCTAATTCAACAGATATTTGTTGACAAATCTCAGAATAGAATAATGAATGAGTCATGCTCTCTTTCTCTTTAAGAGCTCACTTTACATGGGTGAAAACAAACATTCAAATGAGTCATTTACATAAATGGATTTTGAAGCTTTGTGTTACCCACCAAGCAGACTAGCTGCACAGCAGGGCAATAAGGACCCCCAGGGGGAAAGGAAGATGTTGATATAGTTGATAAATGAAAGAAAACAAACACTGGTGAACAAGGTCAGCATTTAGTGGGCTTCTTTAACCTTACATTGTTACTCAATAATATTTTACTTTGTTCTGATATGTGGGTTACACAATCATTTTGTGCCCCCCAATAAAAGGAATCTCTTGAGTTTTAACCTGTTCCCAGTAAGTGCTAAGATAGAGTCACAGATCAGGTGCTCTGGGAGGACAATTAAATCAGCGAGGCAGGTGAGTTTAGGAGACTGAGAGAGAGGAAGGCATTTCAGAGGGGATGATGCCTGAGCTAAGGCTCCAGGGGAAAATTAGTCAGGTGAAGGCTTGGGAAGCTGGAGAAGGTAAAAGATCCATTTAGGGGGATGATTCACACAACCTTGGCTGAGATCTGCCAGTACATCCTGATAACCTAGAATAACCTCTCCATTATCCATGAAGTTTGCCATGTTGACCCTTCTCTGCATCATGCTGCAGCATCTGGAGGTGTACCAGGTTCCAAGTCCCAGGACTGGATGTATCTCAGCATGCAGGATCCACAGCCCACTGGCTCCATCCCTGGAAGACTAGTTTGCTGATGGATCTTATTTTTGTTCTATCAATGATCACCTGCATTTTATCATCGTGTCATTCAATATCATGAACCTTATTTCAAAGTCAATTTCTGGGCAGGCATGGACGCTGAGGCAGAAGGATTGCCATGAGTTCAAGGCCAGCCTGGATTACACAGCAAATTTCATACCAGCATGTGCCACAGATTGAGATCCTCTCCTAGGAAAAGGCAAAAAGGTGCTATGGCGATAGCTCAGCAAGTAAACATGATGACTACAAGCATGAGGACCTAGGAGACTGAGACCACCGAGATCAATTCCCCAGGAGCCATGTAAATAGCTGGCCATGGCCATAAGTATTCAAGTTCTAATGGGAGAAAAGATCAGAGAATCAATGAGGCTCCCAAAAACCACAGCTCTGAAAACATGAAGATGAGGGGTACAGAAAGGACAATGGACCTCTACTCTTATCTTCACACATGCTCACACTGCAGGGTGCATCTATACACACATGTGCAGACCCCATAAACACACATGCCATCACTATCACCCATACTACACAATGACCAAAAAAAGGAAGAAGAAGGGAAAAAGAAAGGAAGGAAAGAAAGAGAGAACAGTCATCTTCTGTAGGAGGTCTTTCCTAATGGGTAGCAGAATACACACAAAGGGCTTCCCCTTCATGAACACTGGGCAGTGCAAATTGTTAAGGTGAATGTTCAAAGGAATATACAGTGAAAATAGATATCCAGCAAATCATAACCTAGGTCATTAAAATGATGGCAAACTTCTCAGCTGACTGCATCCAGTCTCTCTTTGTTTGACATTGTCTTGGCACCTCAAATTCTTGGTAGACAAACACCATCTACAAGTCTCAAAACTTCACTGAATCTCCATGCTGTTTGCCCTTAGCTTTATTCCCTCATGATTCCTCACCAACATGGACGAAAATTTGATCAGAGCGATAAGGTAAGAAAACTACAAATTACTTAAATCTCCTAATGGAATTTTATACTGTAGAAGAATTAGAGCATTTCATGTGGGAGCAATATCAAAATAGATGACCTAAAACTAAAGTTGTTTCCCAAGAATCTGCACTTACTGAATGGTCCCTTGGGGTTGCTAGTATCGTCCGCTTTCTGAAGAGAAAAATAAATAAATATGACCCACATTTTCCTCAAAGCTCTTTGCTCTTCTATAAATGATATATTCCATGAAGTGCATTCATTATATTGCATAGCTTCTGGTCTAAACACTCTCAAAAGGCATCTTTGGAGCTAGTTCAGTGGGTAAAGTACTTTCTGTAAAATGATCAGGACCTAAGTTCAGAATCCCAGCACTGGCAAATTGCTGGCCATGGTGGTGTGCATCTCTTAAGCACAGTGCTGGAGAGACAGAGGCAGGAGGATCCTTAGGGCTCAGTGATCAGTTAATCTCACTGAAGCAGGGAGCTCCAGGTATGGTGACAGACCCTGTCCCAAAGCATACGGTGAAAAAGACACCTGACATCAACCTCTGACCTCTACATGCACATGTACATGTGTGCAAATATACCTGCACTAGGGTATACACACCCACACACATATGATCACACATGTACAAAAGCATATCACACACAAAGTTCTTTGATGAAATAACTTTGGTGAACACTATATAATGCAGTCCTCATATGGGGACGGAGAAAGACACCAGCATATAAAAGGTTATATTTTTTGGAGAACAGTCTAGTTTTACTTGGTTAAGCTCCATTTCACAAGGGAATGTGAGCACAGAACTGTTTCCCTCATAATATCCACACCAATCCACCCAGTGCTGGATTGGGAAAGGCTATTCTATCCTCTCTGCTGAGTTCACAGAGATGTGCCCTTTGGTCTGGGGTATTTGTTTCCATCTTAGAGGTAATTGAAACTATGAATATTTAAAAAATACTTTATGTCTTTACTTATTTATTTATTTGAGAGAGAGGTAGAGAGGTAAAAGGAAGGAAGGAAGAAAGGAAGAAAGGAAGAAAGGAAGAAAGGAAGAAAGGAAGAAAGGAAGAAAGGAAGAAAGGAAGAAAGAAAGAAAGAAAGAAAGAAAGAAAGAAAGAAAGAAAGAAAGAAAGAAAGAAAGAAAGAAAGAGGTCATGCCAGGGCTTCTAAAACTCCAAATGCATGTGTCACTGTGCATCTGGCTTTATGTGGGTACTGGGGAATTGAACCTGGGTCCTTAGACTTTGCAGACAAATACCTTAACTGCTGAGACATCTCTACAGCCCACGAATATATTCTTGATGTTTGCTGAATTTGGTTGCCCTGGAGACAAAATCCATCAACACTATTTCTTTCCTTGCATAAATCTAATGTGGATGATCCCAGCTGTTAGCAGTGTAACAATTACTACAGGGCTGCGTGAAAAACAAAAATAAAAATTACAGACTCGAAGGAATGCCATTATCCTCAAACCATAATGTTGCACACCTTCTGCAAAGGGATTATTGGTCAATACAAAATGGAGAATCCATCACCACACACAGCAGCACTCCTCTCATATTTATTTGGCTTGGATTAAAGTTGATCAACTGCCAGGCGAAGTGCAGGTTTTCACACCCAGAGTCAGAGCAGAATTACAGTCTCTCAGCATGCGAGTCCCATAAGGCAGGTGAGAAAGCTAACGACCACAGTGCAGCTATTTTAAACACAGCACTGTTCTCTTTCAAGGTGCAGGGTGAATTTATTTCAGACCCATTTGATCATTCCTGCTTTCACCTGCTTGTATTTTTCTTTCCACTCTATCGTCTATTTGCAGGGCACTGCTTTGTTGTAACAAGGGGGCGAAGACTCCATAGGAAAGACATGAAGACATCTTCCAGCTAACCTCCTGGTGGTCTGATGTTCTCTTCCACACAGTGGGGACAGCCTGGTTGTTCAGATTGGAATTCGCTCACTTTGGGCACTACCCCAGTTTTAATCTTTACCCCTGCCAAATTTTGCCAACTTTTATAGAGAAGCTGTATAAAAACTATTGGTTCATATTTCTAAAATGCTCCTCTTGTTGTCTTACCACCAAATACTGAATCTTCACTCAAATATGTTGTCAGGATCAAGTTCATTACTTGGGTGAAAATACTATGTTTCAGATTTACAGCAGTGAGATTTTGTTAATCCGTCGATTTCCTTTCAGTTTGAAAGTTTGAAAAATTAATGCTCAGCAACCAAAAGCAATTCTTATTCTCTCTTGATTGAGGTTTTTTAAAAGCATCTTATTTATTTACTTAACCAGTCTTTTTGTCCACTCAGTGAATTTATTGTGAGGGTACACTCTCAGTAAACAAACTGCATTTAGTAGCTGAGTGATGGATGCAGAATGACGTTTACTATCTTCAAACTTCTAAAATATCAAACTAAGCGCATAATAGTACCTCATAGGATTGTTGGGATTAAATTTTTTAAAAAATCATACATCGAATTTAGAACAATGCCTGGCATTTGGCATAACTTCAATAATGCCAGTCAATATTATTTACCAAAGAGAGCCTCTACAGAAGGTATATAGCAAAGAGAATCTTAAAACGGGCTGCAAGGGTATATAAGCAACCTAATGACAGCAAGTACACTATAAACTATATATTATAAATTAATAATGAAGTTGATAGATTCTCACCTACTCAGCTTTTGCAAGAAAACCACTTCCACCTGTCTGTAATTTTGGCTTGGCTATCACTTAATTCTTCTTCTCCATCACTCATGGATGGAATTTGCCCTCAGAATGCTGCTCATGTGCAGGAAGGAGCCTGCAGGGACACACATGCGCTATGAGATGCCTGTTGACAGGGCCATGGTCTGGTGGTGGATGGTCGCTACTGAAGGGAGGAATCACAATGAAAGACAGGAGCCGATTTCAGCTCCCTTGGCTCAGCTCTCTGCAGCATCACGACTTGAACGAAGGAACAACAGCAGGACTCTGAAGTGGTCAGCGAAGAACTTGTGTTTCCTTCTCCCTATCCATGCTCTGAGTTCACATGTTCAACATCAAACTATGAGATTGTGATCTAATAGTTAACACTTAGCAACAACGTCCCTCCAGAATACATCCAAATCCACTTCAGTCTTGTAGCTCGTGTTCCTGAATCAGTTGAGCACATTAATTGAAAAGCTTCTCCAGAATACTTCTCCAGAAGACATCCAAATGCATTCTACGTCATTCTTAGGCATCCATCCTTTTCCCTAGGGATCTTCATTTCAGTAGAAGAACACAACTGTCTGCTTTTTCTTCTCTTCCTCCACAAACCAAGATTACCACCACATCTTAGACTCTCGTAAAGGCCCTCATTGATGCTTTTTAAAAATGATTTATTATTTATGTATTTATTTATTTGCAAGCAGAGCAAGAGAAGAGATAGATATATAGATAGAGAGAGTGAGTGAAGGAGAATGGGTGAGCCAGGGCCTCCAGCCACTGCAAATGAACTCCAGATGCAGGCACCACTTTGTGCATCTGGCCTTAACCACTGAGCAATCTCTCCAGCCCTCTCATTGAAGCTTTCCAATTAATGTGCTCAACTGATTTAGGAACGGGAGCTACAAGACTGAAGTGGATTTGGATGTATTCTGGAGAAGTTTCCTGAGAGTCATCCTCAGTGTGGAGGAGAGAACAGCCTGCCACCCTGCTTAGCTTGATGTGGGAGGAAACAGGATAAAATCTTCAGACAAATCTGGTTGTTCAGGAGCCTGGGGGACCGTGTAACAAATAATGAACTATTTCACTTGAAGTGAGAAAGGAAAGGATTCTTTTCTAGGCTGAAATACAGACTGTCCTACTTTGCATAGTTTAGCATCAGGAAATTTGAATCTTTCTAAAGGGCTTAACTGCTAATTAGCTGTGTGAAGCAGCCAGTTGTGTGTGATTAAACCTTAATGCTCCCGTTACTGATGAGAAGATGCAAGGATTGGGTGAAGCCAGAATGGTCTCCCTCTGCTGCGTGTTGGGGCTTCACTTTCCTGTGCCCTCCTTTTCGTTTCCGTTAGGACTCAGATGAGATGGCCTGAAGTCAAGGCCCTGAAGTACAGGGTAGTGCCTGACACACCAACTGTGTTCTGCAGTCCTAGCCTGATGCTTATTAAGTACTGAATGGATGTTGGCCGGAAAGTGAGTGTAGCATGAAGGCCCCTGAGAACCACCACTCCTAGGCTGTGAACTTCTGTACTCCTGGTTAGAGACTGTTCCCGAAAACACAGAATTTGGGGTGAGAACGTCATTCACCGAAGAGCTCCTTAACCTGCCAAGTGCAAAGCCCTGGGTTTTCTCTCAGCATCCCAAAAACAAAGCAAAACGAAACCCCAGACACCTATTTATAAATGAGGCCTTTCCTAAGAATCAGAATAGATTAATATAGGGCTAATTATAATCAGAAAATAAGAATGTATATTTTCTAACTAGTTTCTGACCTAAGTGTGAATATATAGGGAATCAGTCCCATCAACAGTGGGCAAAGAGTTGGACTAATGAGCTGAGCTGAGTCTAAGAAAATACAATGAAAGCAAAGCTCTTTCTTTAAATTTTAAAAGGAATAACACAGCTTTTGTCTCTTGAGTGGCCTGTGCCCGGATTTGGGTGAGTGCTAGACTTTTTCTTGGTGACTCTCTTTTCCCAAATGTCCATGCTTAAAATCTACGTTAAAACCTTTTCTTAATAAATTCCAACTCTGGTTCAAACAAATATAATCAAACATTGAGAATGGAGCAGACAGACTAGTAACTCCTGAGTCCGTTGTTGACCACAGACCCCCAGCAGCCAGCCGTGGAGAACAGCTAACAATAGGCATAACATGCAACGGCCTTGACTGACTGGGGCGGTTTTTTTGCCACAGAAAGTAAAGTTTATTTTTTATTTGACGTCTATTCATAAGTGATAATTACTAATTAAACAATATTTTCAAATAGCATGATCAATTTTCATAGATTCACATGGTAGGGAATAACCAAAGCTGAGGAAATCTGGACATTGTCAATTGCCTCTCTGTCTTTCTGTCCTAAGGTAATTAGGAACCAGAGCTAAGACTTGAGTATCTACTGCTGACCAGGTACTAGAGTAATGTGCTTTCCAAATAAACGTATTTAATATTTAAATCAGCCACTACTGTTTCCCATTGTGAAGATGAGGAAGCATGCCTAATGGAACTGGGTGGGCATTGTAAGGTCCCCAAGTTCCCAAGTGGAAGAGATGAGTGTTTTCCAGGGAGTATGCCTAATGTGTCTGCACTTGGAATCACTCCCGGTATTGTCCTTCCTCCAAGGATGTTAGAAATGGATCATGGAGGTCCTTTAAAGTCACCATAAGTGGGACAAAGATATTTGCAATACAGAAATCACTTTAGGAAGCAGATGCCCTCCAGCCCCAAACTTGGCCAATATCACTTTCTTTGTATTTTTCAACTAGTAGGGCACTCTCTTGTGTTCATTCATCATTAAGAAATTATAATTCGATTTCTCCAATGGTGCATTGATAATCCTTGCATAATTTAACGCATTGCCATGCTGAGGCTGCAGCTCAGCGGTAGGGTGCCTTTCTACGATCTATGACGTGCTGGGTTCGACTGCAAGCACTACGGGGCAGGGTGGAGAGAATTACCAAGTGGTGCCGATGCCTTGATAGTCCAGAGGTACTCTGATACCTCAGAGCAATGAAAAGCCACAAGATCACATTTGCACACTTACCTCTTGGCAAGTCTTCCCTGTATAAGTTAGTATGAGAACATGTGATGCACCCCAAGCAGGGCAATCCTACAGAAGATGTCATCCAGTGGCGTAACTCTTTTGGGAAAGGAAAGAGAATGTTGCCTTTGCCTCTTATTCTTGTAATTTTTCTCATTTACGTTTCTGTCCTACTAAAAGCATAAAGCATCCATCAAGGCATCGTTGAAAGTGATGCTGGGGATGTATTAAAGTGTCGGAAAAGCGACTTCTTTTCAAAGTAGAAAGCAAAGGAAGGGGGGGTGCCTTCCAGAGACACAAAGTGGGTGGCTAGTGCACTCATGACCTCACAGTGGCTGGTGCTACCTACAATACCTACATAATATTAGGGCAAGAAAAATGATGACGTCAAAATAAAAGAGGAAAGAAGGAGCTCTATGGAGGGGGAGGGGTATATGGAGGGAGGAGAAAGGAGGCCAGTGGGAGGGTCCGTGATCAGGGTGTGTCTGTACACGTATGGAGAGTGTCACTGAAATGTTCATAAAAATATAAAAAAGCATGCTACTGAAAAGTGCTGGTTAGGTCAAGGGAGATGGTTCCGTTGGTCAACAGCATAAGGCCCCAAGTTCAATACCCAGAGCCCATGTTAACAAAGTTGGGCACCTGTGTTATCCCAGTGCTGGGAAGGTAGAGAGAGGCAGATCCTTGGGGCTTACTGGTCAGCCAATCTAGACTCCTTGGTAAGTTTCAGGCCTATTAGAGACCCCATCTCAGAAAAAGATGGATAGCGTCTGAGAGGAATAGTATCTGAGGTAGTTCTCTAATGTGCAAATGCACACACATGCCTGCACACTCACATGTGCTTGCATCCCACATATATGCATGCACACACACAAACAGACACATACATATGCACCCAAAGAATGATTCTTGTTAGGAAAATGATTTCAGGCAATTCCATTGGAACTGAACACAATGAGGGAGAACAAAATGAGACTCTGTATTATGAGTGGTGCTTTATGCGTTGGTCAGCCATTGCTTGCAGCAGTGGTAGAAGGCTCTAGTTTTCACACTTTGCTGGTGAGAACATTGAGCACTTTGTCTAACAAGCACCCAACAGTAGCCATATTTTTAAGGTTCAGATGACCAAGCCTATGCCTACCTTGGCATAGACCCGTTCAGAGAACTGTGGTTAATCTGTAAGCATGTGCACATTTGAAGCTACCAAAGTGAGGAGAGCAGATGGCAGAGAACCAAAGGTGTGTCAGGTGAGGGGGCAATGCCAGGAAACATGACCAGAAGGTTCATGAAGAGCAGACAAGCTGATCAATTTCATAAAAGACAAACTGATCAGTTGTTTTCTGATAGCTCAGCAATCCAAATAGACCTGTGGAACTTAAGGAGAGAAATGTTAAAAAACTAAAACCACCTCATCCAAGAAGTCATTAGAGCAGGCAAGACAAAATCAGGTCGTTTCTGACTTGCTACTTTTAGACACTGGGAAATCAGAGGTTTTCAAATGCCAGTCAATCAACTGTTTCTGGACTCACTGCAGACTTCTTAAGTTCACATGACTTACAGTGACTTACCAGATGCTTTATAGAGCTCTGGAAAAATTTCATTTTGTACATGGTCATGGAGGCTTTGGGTAGGGCTGGACTGAGTTGAATGAGGGTGAGTAGTTGCACTGTGGGCTGTGCTGTCCACCTGCGGGCAGAGAAGCAAAGCCCACAACATGGGGCTGGGCTGGGGATGGCAGGGCTCATATGAGACTTGAAGTTTGACAAGCTGCATGCCTATATCATGACAACCATGAAGAAGGCCACGTCTGAACCCTCTCTATCAAAGAGGCATCCCAGTTTAGGAGAGGAAAATGGGAGAGAATTCACCCTAAGCAAGTCAGTTAGAAGTGGCAGAGGCTTCTCAGAAAGTCTTCCAAGAGGATTGGCTTCTCAACACAAGTAGATATTATGACACTGAATCAAATGAGCTGGCTTGTCCCTCTGACATTAGTAAGCAAGCATTCTCTGTCTCACCATGTGGCAGGTGGTATTTGCTGTAAAAATTTAGCAAGCATGGCTGCTATCGATTTTTATCCCATCACAACTGGAGTTTCATCTTCATTTATAGCTGGGGAAATATACTCTGCGTTGAAGGTTTCTCTCCCTTCCTAAGTCACACCAGTGACATCTTGGGCAACAGGATGATATTTTCCAGGGCTAAGAAGTAAACAATAAGCTACTCACTTGTGCCTCCATAGCATTAACTTAGTAAACATTCTAACATTTCTTTTAGAAAGTGATCACGAGGGGCTGGAGAGATGGCTCAGTGGATTAGGAACTTGCCTACAAAATCTAACGACCTGGGTTCCATTCCCCAGTGCCCACATAAGCCAGATGCACAGGGTGTTGCATGCATCTGGAGTGTGTTTGCAATGGCTGGAGGCCAGCCCTGATGTGTCCATATTCTCTCTCTCTCTCTCTCTCTCTCTCTCTCTCTCTCTCTCTCTCTCTCTCTCTTTCTCCTTCTCTCTTTCTGCATTTCTTTCTATCTCTGCTTATAAATAAATAAAAAATATTTTAAGAAAAAGAAAGTGATCATGAGAAGCCTGAATTTCCCAAGAAAAATGCAGACCCAATTTAATTTCCAAGTCCTTTAATTTCTATTTTCTGCCTTACAGAACACATGTGAGGCCAAAGATAATTACAATTAAGTAAAAATGTGTCTGACCTGTGCTCAAATTTTATTTCCATATTTATTAGCTGTAAATTCTGTCAGGAAATGTTCATCCTCTGATCTTTAGTTGGTTTACTATAAAACCTGGACAGAATCAGCTCTACTTTTCAAAGGCTTAAATAAAACACTGTCAAATCATTGTTAATTGCAAGGTGTCAAGTTAATTTTAAGGTATAATTTTCCTATGAGTATTGAATTTCCAATATGTAGCAAATCATGCTGTTCTTCAAATTTCTATGCATGTCTTAATTTTCTTGAGGTGAAGCTCACTTACAGAAAGATGCACAAACCGAGCACTAAAATGTCAAACCAAGAAGCCCAGGATAAATGTTCAAGCCCAAATTCTAGCTCTCACCTTCTCGTGCTGACTGGCACATTGCAAATCACAACATTTATAGATGATTTGGTAGGGTTCCATGATTCCCCCACTAAAGACAACAGGAAGTTGTCCTTGAGTAAAGGAACGAATAAAGGGAATAAATGGAGAGAGGGAAAGAAGTTAAGGAGGGGGGAACCATCATTTTGAGGACACAAGATTATGTGATACTTCTAAATGTTTTCTTTTTAAAAAATATTTATATTTACTCTATTTATTTATTTATTTATTTATTCATTCATTCATTCATTCATCTGTAAGCAGAGAGAGCTAGAGAAAAGTGAGACGGAGAGAATGGATACACCAGGGCTTCCAGCCACTACAAACAAATTCCAAATGCATGGGCTGCTTTGTACAACTGGCTTTATGTGGGTACTGGGAAATTGAACCCAATTCATTAGGCTTTGCAGGCAAGCACCTTAACCACTGAGCAACATCTCCAGCCCACTCTTTTCTTTTGATTCAAGAAAGAATTTATCAAATTTATGAGAGTAAAAGTTGAAACTACTAGTTTAGATAGAACTAGAAATCACTGTTGGTGAAATCTCTCATTACAGATCTACAATCCAATAATCTAACTGATAAAATTTTGAAAGACATTTGATAACAACATTACATATCTGATGAATCAAGCAAGGTGGGAGAAACACCTTTCCTTAGACTGTCACAGAGCTAGATATTTCCAGAAGTTGTAAGTATCAGGTCAGCTCAGGCAAAGTGCCTCATGGATTTGAGTGCTTTATTTTTTTTAATGTTTTTATTTGCAAGAAAAGACAGAGAGAAAAGAAGGGGAGGGAGGGAGAGAGAGAAAGATCAAGAGAGAGAGGGATAAGTATGACAGGGTCTCCAGCCACTACAAAAAAAAATTCCAGATGCATACATCACTTCATGCATCTGGTTTTACCTGGGCACTGGGGAATTGAACTCACGCTGCCAGGCTTTGTAAGCAAGCTCCTTTAACCGCTGAGCCAACTCTCCAGCCCTTGTTACAATACTCAAATAGTGTCTGAGCCATGTTTGGTCTGAATGCTCTGTGCTCTGTTCTCGACAATGGCAAGAGTGGTGGCTGTTCGCAGGCTAGAGCAAGCTCGCTTCTCCCTCCCTCCCTGTGTTACAGGAGGCTCTGCTGCAGAAGCATGTTGACAAGAGGCTGTTCCCATTCCCCTACCTGAGTGGATGAGACAGGGGTGTTTTCATCTCGCTCTTCTTGGGTCAGTGTCACAAACTATAAAGTCAAGTAGCTGCAGAGGGAAATTGACTTCTCAACTAGAGTGAAGCCACCCGGTGTGCTGTGTGTCACCTGGCTTCTGCAGTTTGCTGGAAACAGCGCTGTGCATAGCTGAGAACACATTGATCTTGCCTTCACTGTCTGACTGAATGCAACTGTCTGAACCCATGTGGATGTGCTGTTTCCTTCCCAGGCCGAATGGTGACATGAGGCAAGTCTAGACAGAAGGTGTCATTGCCCCGTTGCTTAGGATCTGTTTGGCTGTTTGACAGATACACTAAAAAAATCAGATAGTCAGGAAATTAGTATTTCCATAAGGAGGGCTCGTGTGTGTGTGTGTGTGTGTGTGTTCATGTGAATGCCACAGGATAATGTTGGGTTTTATTACCTCATTTTGAGATAATCTCTCTCATTGGCTAATTGGGCTAGACTGGCTGGACAGTGAGCTCCAGGGATTCACCTGTCTCCACCTCTCCAACATTTGGATTACAGGTGAGATCCTTTGCACCCATTCTGCACATCCTTGTTCCCACAGGACCCAACAATTTAGGTGGGGTCTAGGGATCAAACTCAGGTCTTCATGTTTGCAAGGTAGCCCCTTACTCACCTAACCAAGGTGTCGATGAAACCTAACCAGAGCTCAAGTAACAAAATAAAAATTCCTGCTTCCTCTAGAGAAAAATAAAAACAAAATTCTTCAGGAATATGATTGAAAATGTAAGAAACTCACAGTGATTTATGAAAATACTGAGAAAATGAAATGTATAATATGTTTTTAGAGACAAGGAGAGATGCATGACTCATAAGCAACCCTTGCATTAAATAAGCACAGGTCTATTTTTCAATAAAAACTACTATACATAAGTTACAAGCCCCAAGGTTCTGGCATTTACTTTCTACATTCAGGAAGGAAGGAAACCTCTGACACTGCACAGTGTGAAACCTCTCTTACCTCCAGGCACCTTCAATTCTGGAGCCCTTGAAGAAGTATGTGCTGATAACTGAAGCTGAAACAGTCTCTCTCTCTCTCTCTCTCTCTCTCTCTCTCTCTCTCTCTCTCTCTCTCTCTCTCTCTCTCTCTGTGTGTGTGTGTGTGTGTGTGTGTGTGTGTGGTGTACTGTTATCCAGGATGGTATTGCTCTTTTGTACTTCCAAATCCCACTAGGATGTACATGTTAAGATATGGGCCATTTTTCTGAAGCCAGTGACTTTTTCTGGAGGAGAATCCCCAAGGATCACATCAGGTGATGGTCATCACATTCCAGAGCCAGGCTGGGAAAAAAAGCCCAAGTGTTTGCCTTCAGTAATACAGATGTGCAACTATGTGACTTTTCTAACCCAAGTCTCATCACTGTGGCTAGAGTTTCTGAAAGTTTCCCTCGCTGGGAAGCTGCATAGGAAGAAGGCCTGGGATCTTCTTGATGCCTACCCACTCTTTCAGTAAATCCATCTTCAACCCCATTCTTCAACTGCATAGCTCGGGATGCTCATTTCTATGGGGGCTATGGCTTCTCACAGGCCTCTCCCCACTGGGAGCAGCTCTCTCCATGCTTCTTCCATTGTTTTTGTTATTCTGAAAATAATTATTACCACTTCCCATTCATGGGATTCCATCTCTCCCATCTGCTTGTCCTGGTTGCTAACTGGCTTTAAAAATATTTTCCACTTCCCTTTTATTTTTATTTTGATTTGCCATATTGGACAAGTACGCTACCACTGAGCTATAGTCCCAGATCTCTGCATTCCTCTTGGGGAAATACAGGAGATAGATGCTACTCTCCAGTCTTCAAGACGTGGAAAGAAATTCCCAGCACAATTGCACAGAATATGCCCCCTTTATTTTTGTTATTGCCAATGGATTGCAGAACCTAGCAGTACATGGACCTACAAATTAGGACGGAGGGTTTGACTACAGATGACCAATGTACATTCTCAGTATAAAGGTGAACAAACGAGGCTGGTTCAGCAAATATTTTCTAAGCAAATAATCAGGAGTCTGACATGTGTTACAAGGTAGATAAAACACCATTTTTTAGGCTTTGGAGGCCAGTAATATGCTGAAATTTCCTTGACTCAGTAAGGGGTGAATTTAAAATGGCAGTGGGGTAAGATTGCAATATTAGGGCTATATCCCCAACCTCTCAAAAATTGGAAGGAAAAACAACCATGAGTGCCTGGTTATTGTATAGTTAAGAAGTTAATGAACAATATCTTCCAGAATTAAAACCTTTTACTGTATGTTATTGTTTAGATATTAAATGTATCCTACAGACTCCTGTGTTCAAACACTTGGTCCCACTGCTTAAGGGAGGTTGTGGAATCTTCAGGACATGAGTCTAGATGAAAGAAATGGATTGCTGGGAGGCAGGCCCTGTGGGATACAGGACATTACCACTTCTGCCCACTAGATGCTTCCAGACAGATGGACATGATATAATTTAGCCCCCCACCTTCCATCAGCCATGTCTTTCCTACCATGATGGTCTCCACCCTCAAAGTGTGAGCCAAAATAAATCCTTCTGCCCTTAACTTGTTTCTTTTCAAGGCACGTGGGCATAGTGATAAGAAGAGTAATGGATACACCATCCTTTATAGGTGCTGTGTTCTTTCTTTGCCTCCTTGAGACTGAGGCAAGCTGACTGTGCCACAGACCTCAGAGATAAGTTGTACAATCAACTAGTGATCTCTTGGCTTATTTGCATTTTAAGAAAAAGAATGCTTTCTTGCTGGGGGTTAAAAAAACACAAAAGTATGCAACTTGAAAAGAAAATTGTCAGCCAACGTTTTTGAAAACTTAAAACAACCAAATCATTGTTAGATGACTAAAAACTCTAAAACAACCATTGGAAATAGCTGGGGGGTGAGGAAGAAGGATTCATGACAGGGGTGTTTGGAGAGATGGATTATGTAGAACTTGGTCATGAGATGCCCACACTGAGCATCTAGGAGAGTATGAGGGTTCTTGGTCTCAGTAGCTGAAAAGGCTTCAGGCACAGATGGATCTGGGTGCTCAAAATCGAGAACTGAGTTTCACCTCAACTGACAGTTCGGAACCCTTCTGCATTGTTTTTCTTTTCAGAAAGATGTCATTCTTAAATTTCCACTTTCCAGTAAATCAACCCATTGCAGAAAGATTCTTTCATGGTCTAACAAAAAAACCAAGCCAGTGCCTCATTCCCTGTCCTCAAGCTTACTCCAGAGAATTCGAGTACCCCACTCAACTGCACAGATGAAAGTGGGGTGAGCTTTGGTAGGTGAAAGAAAGCCGAGAAAATGGCATCACACTAGCGGAGAGTGGCTCTTAGCCAGTAAAATTTTAATTTTAGATTGTTCTGGCTGCATCAAAAAGAAAAGTTTCTTTAAAAAAAATCTTTAAATTCTCAGACAGAAATTGCTTAGCACTTAAAAGTAGCTGTTTTTGAATTATTTACTGTTTTCCCACAGCATTAGCCTCAGAAACTGTTAGCATCCATCTCTTGCTAAAAGGCCACCTGACCATAAAGGTGGAGAGCAACATCCAATCACCTCTCCTAAAAGGGAACAATCATTATTTTTAGCTTTCTGGTATTTGATCTTAATTGCTTTAGCCTGGAATGACTTCAGTGCGATTTGTACATTTGAAGGCTGCTGAAATGAGAAGGGAACAAGTCAAATATTAAAGAAAACCTCCTCACACTCATTCAAAAGAGGAGGATTCTTTACATTTCTCAAGAAAGTGTTAATTCTATTTTTAACTCCCTTTTGGGTTTTCTCAGGCTTAGGCTAAGATACAGAGAACTAGGTCAGGTAGCAAAAGGGCTTTAAAAGCAAAAGATTTTGTACTGGAGAATCATTTTAACCCTTGATTAGCAAGTTCTGATGCAGAAAGAATAGAGAGAAAGGAAGCGTTCCATTTGTGGCAATCCAGGTCACAGAAATCTCTGTTTTCGGCACACAGTTCTTAGGAGGCTATGAAAAGGCATTTTGTTCTGAAGGGAAAAGGTCAGGCGAAAACACAGAATCTCAGGCTGAGAATGTAGCTGATTGGTAGTGCACTTACTTAACATGTACACGGCTCTGAACTTGAGCCCTAGCAAAACACACACACACACACACACACACACACACACACACACACACACACACACACATCTCATAAAGATATATGAATACTCTTCTTAAAAAAGCCACCAGGGCTGGAGAGATTGCTCAGTGGTTAAAGGTACTTGCTGGCAAAGCCTCATAGTCGAGGTTTGATTCCTCAGTATACACATAAAGTCAGATGCACCAATTGGCACAAGTGTCCTGAGTTCACTCAGTGACAGGAGGCCCTGGTGTGCCCATACTTCTCTCTCTTTCTGCCTCTTTCTCTCTGCCTCTCTCTCAAATAAATAAATAAAATTTTAAAGCCACCAAAATGTCCTGTGTCTTAAGACGTCAAAGGGTGCATTGAACGAGGATGATAGCCAGTGGTATAATGCTCATCAAATTACCTCAACTTGTGTTTCTCAAACATTTCAGATGACCTATTTAACTCTTTTTGAATGTGTCTTCTAGGCTGGCTGACACTTGGGATGCCAATACTCATCACCAAAGCCAACTGCAGATTCCTTTGAAGTTGGCAATTTCCAGGTACCAAAGAGCAATGGCATATTGACTTGCAAGGTCACTGGAAGGTGTACCAACACGAGGTGGTCCTGGAGGACCTGCCACTGCCATGTGCTCGCAAACTAGATGATCTATTTCATTGGGCCTGAAGATTGGAGAAGGAGCCTCTTCGAGGAGTCCTCTAGGAGGCATCTTTATTTCCTTAAGCAGCCTTTCTCTGATGACCCCAGGCTTCCCAATAGCTCCCCGCCACTTTAGATGGGGTGATATACTGCCTTATATTCCTACATAATTATTTCCAGTTGAAAATTTTGACCTAGCTTTTGAAATTTTAGTGGGCTGAGAAAGAAATAGCTATTGGTTGGAAGCCTCGCTTTGAGCAACTTCCTGATTGGCATTCTGAAGCCAGATAGACAGCGTTCATCCAATATAGTTGGTTACATGACCAAAGTTTATATGACCACTGATATGAATGAGGTGAGAATTTAATGCTTGTACCAGTATGGTTTACACATAAAATTACACATAAAAGTGATTGTTGTAGTCAGCTTTCTAGTTGCTACACAGAAAGAACCCAAGCAAAAGCGGCTTGTGGAGGAATGGGTTTACTTGGCTTATGGGCTCAAGGGGAGACCCCATCCTGGCAGGGAAAACGATGGCCTGGGAAGAGGGCTGGACATCACCTCTGCCACAGCACTGCAAACAGCCACAGGAAGGTGTGTCAAATACTGGCAAGGGGAAGCTGGCTTATAACCCCCATAAGCCCACCCCCAACAAAGCAGCTCCAGCGAGGTTGTAAAACCCAAAATGCCATCAGCTGGGGATAGAGCAATTAGAACACATTCAGTTGTTTGTGGGGGACACCTGGATCAAACCATGACAGTCCGCCCCTGGCCCCCATAAACTAATAATCATATATGATGTAAATACAATGTGTTCAGCTCAACTCCTAAGTTCCCTCAGCTTTCAACTGAGCCATAATACCAAAAATAAACCCATAATGGCACAGAGCATTCACACTGCAAAAGATAACATGAGGCATGGCAAAAACAGACTGAACCAATACAAGATTTAAAACAAGCAGGGAAACCTCAAACTCTAACTCCAAGTTCAATGATTCTAACCAGTCTTTGGAGATTCAATTCGGCCCCTCCAGTTCAGCTACTCAGTCCAGGAAAACTTCCGGTGCTGACAGCTCTCTTTGGAAGCCATCCATAATCCTGGAATTCTCTTGGTTTCCACTGCAACCCACAGTTCATCCTCAAGGCTCCATCGGTCTTCATGCAGGCAATCTAGCACACCTATTTCACATTGCCAATGGCCATTTTTCTCAAAAACAAAACTGTGTTGCAAATCCAATGACCCTCTCTTGCATTTGTTATACTCCCCAGAACCAGGTGGGCTACCAATTTGTTAATCAAGGGGGGAACAAAGCATTCAGGCCCCTTCAAAGAATCCGCATTCTTCCTGTTGCTTCAATGCAGATCACCTGGCCCAATCTCAATGGTTGTCATCTCTCAAACAATTGCAGTTGAACAGGCAGCAGTTTCGGCCCAAAGATTTCATTTCTTTCTGTGCCATCTCCATCTGCTCACACCAGTCCATTTTTATGTAAAACAACCCTGCACAGGTTCTCAGGACACAGCAGGCAGAACACAGCAAGCCTCTCACACAAACTGCTTCTGGCACAGTCCTGACAAAGTTCTTTCTCATCCTAAGCCAAACCTCACAGTCCATAGTTCTTACTTCATTCAGGTCTTTCAACTCTGACCAGAATGGTCCATCAAGATGTACTCACAGCCCTGCAAGGCATCTCTTAGGACGAGATTTCAAATCCTTCCACATTCCTCCTGCAGATCACTTCCAAAAGCCCAAAGCCACAAAATCAGGGTTCTGTCAGAAACAGATGACTCTGCTCTCTGGTACCAAAGTTGTTGCAGTCAGCTTTCTAGTTGCTGCGCAGAAAGAACCCAAGCAAAAGTGGCCGTGGAGGAAAGAGTTTATTTGGCTTATGGACTTGAGGGGAGACTCCATCATAGCAGGGAAAATGATGGCATGAGCAGAGGGGTGGACATCACCTCTGCCACAGCACTGCAAACAGCGGCAGGAAGGTGTGTCAAACACTGGCAAGGGGAAGCTGGTTTATAACCCCCATAAGCCCGCCCCTAACAACACAGCTCTAGCGAGGTTGTAAAATCCAAACTGCCATCAGCTGAGGATCAATCAGTCAGAACACATTCATTTGTTTGTGGGGGACACCTGGATCAAACCATGACAGTGATCCCTAATTCAATGTGACGCTCATGTATTTAGATACTTTCTCAATGTATGAGGCAGGCTTAAATTTAAAGAATATTTTGTTCTGAGCCTCCACCTCTGTGACTGTTCTACTGGTCAACTATTTCTGCTTAGATATGGATATTTCTTTGTACATTAAGTTTTTTCATATGAAAAGTAGATCATCCACAAGGGCAAATCCTGCTCAGTGAGGAAGTTCAATGCCTTAGAGAAAGGGTGGAGTTTTCAAAGTCAACCTCTCTGTTTTGTTTCCCCACACTGGAGTTGAACTTGGGCCTCCAGCATGCTAAGCATGTGCCCCAGCCTGGGCTGCATCTCCTGTCCTATGTTCTTTTCTCATTGGAGACTTGCTCTCACTAGGTTGACCAAAAAGGTCTTGAACTTACCTTGTAGCCCAAGAAGGCCTTAATTTTGTGATATTCCTTCTCAGCCTTCCAAACAGCAAGGATTACAAGCCTGCACTAAAATTGTCATTTTTGTCCACACAGTAAAATGTAACTGTGTCAATAATTCCCCAACTCTGAAACTAAGAAGGGAGGTTACCCTCTAAGTTTATTCTACACAACCAGCTAGGGACAAAGCAAACAGTCCTGTCTTAACTTCCTGTCTCTACCACTCTCTAGTCCAGATGAACCTCCTTGAATCAACTGCTCCACTTTTTCTTTTTTCCACTTTCTTTAAAAAATATTCTATTTATTCATTGAATTTGAGAGAGAGTATGTGTGTGTGAGAAGGGAGAGAGAGAGAGAGAGAGAGAGAGAGAGAGAGAGAGAGAGAGAGAGAGAGAGAGAGAGAGAGAGAGAGAGAATGGCACGCCAGCCACTGCAAACAAACTCCAGACACAGGCGCTACCTTGTGCCTCTGGCTTTATGTGGTTCCTGGGGAATTACACTTGGATCTTTCTGCTTTGCAGGCAAAGGCCTTAACCACTAAGCCATCTCTCTAGCCTCACTCTTCCACTTTCAGATGAAGTCTTGTATACAGGAAATCCATGGAACCAGGTGCAGCCCTTCTAGATGTTTGCAAAGTCAGACACAGAGAGGGGGACCAAGAGGAGGAGGAGGAGAAGGAGGAGGAGGAGACGACGACTGCACCACCAAGAAGCAGACCTCAAAAAGTGTTGTGAGGCTATAAGACAATCCACACAGTAGGCTACCCAAGCCTGTGTTGTACCAGCTCAACATTTCACATCAACACATCCGAACAACCCATTTAGCAAGCATTTATTCACTTTTGAGTGAATAAATTTATTATTGCTCCAGTGGAAATAATAGTGAATTGGGCAAAGAATGTGGAAAATGCTAATGTGAATCTCTAACAGTGGCTGCCACTGATGCCAGTGGTTCTGATAGGATTAGACGTATGCCAAGACCTGCAATAAAGACATTAGCGTCACCTTGTCTGTCTTGATCTGTTCTCAAAAGTAAACAGTGAAGACCCTCCCGCAGCCCCCTTCTCTAAGCTTTGCTGGAGCAACCTATCGTTTCTAGGATTTAAAGAAATAACAATGAGTTTCATGTCTGTTGTTTAAAGAAAAGGCAGTGTTTATGAGAAACCATTTCCAGTGTAGTATGTCAGCTTTGGTGATATCCCCAAACAAATGTGAAAGACTGCCTGTAACGTTCTGGTTTTATTCTATTATTATTATTATTATTATTATTATTATTATTATTATTTTGGTTTTTTTGAGGTAGGGTCTCACTCTAGCCCAGGCTGACATGGATTTCACCATGTAGTCTTAGGCTGGCCTTGAACTCACAGTGATCCTCCTACCTCGGCCTCCCAATTGCTGGGATTAAAGGCATGTGACCCCCCCCATGCCCGGCAACTTCTCTGTTTTCATTTTTCAATTTAAAAAAAAAATTCGACTTTCTCTGTTTTATTGTCAGTAATGGTCCAGATGGCACAATCCACTGAGCACTGCCATTACAATAGAGAAATTAGCTAACAAAGGCACAATTAGATTTGTAAGGAAAAAATCAATATCATTGTAAAGTGATAGTAAATTCAAATGATGTATGAAAAGAAAACTTGGCAGGGCTTTTATCTCACTAGATTTCAGTGTGACTTGTAGAGTGATCTGTTGTGAAGAATAAAAGGTGAGACATATTAAAGAGTGTTAAAGGCCATGAAACACCTAGAGAGCATGATTATTTAATGAAGTCACAGTTAAGAATTTACCAAATAGCCTTTCTCACTCTGTGACCATCTGATCTTGGCAGCTGCTCTTGGTTGGGGGTCATCCTGCTCTAAGGCAGGAAGTGGTGCCCTCAAAGAAGACAAAAGCATCTATGCCACTGATCAGCGATAGGCTCCCACTTGCTAAGAAAAGTCAGAAATATGTGCTGGGGTACAAGCCAATTCTGAAGTGTCAGGTGAAACTGGTCATTCCCTTCAACAGCTGCCCAGCTTTGAGGAAATCTGAAATAGAACGCTATAGTATGTTGACACAAACTGGTGTCCATTGCTCCAGTGGCAATAATAGTGAATTGGGCAAAGTATGTGGAAAATTCTCAAATCTCTCACAGTGGCTGCCCATGATGCCAGTGGTTCAGATAGGACTAGAAGTATGCCAAGAACAGGCTGCTACAAAGCAAACCTAGAAATTTCCTTTAGTAAAACTTGACATAGAATATATTTTTTAAAAGAATTTAACAAATAACTTCTGTGTGGGTACTAAGAAACATTGTGCCAGATGCCAGCATGCATCACTTTAGGTAATTTGTTGGTTTGTTGATAGTAGAAATAAGAATATCCAATCCAGCCTAACCCACACCCTGGTGGTAGAAATAAAGTCAGTAGGTTGGTAATGCCAGCTGCAACTCCATGTACCACTTACTTTTATGTTTTACATAGACTACTTAGAAATACTGAATTGTCCAATGATGTCATCAACAAAAATAAACATAAAGCTCAAATATTCCAGTTTTTCTTGTTCATCTCGTGTATTATCTGTCATTTTTAATGGCCTTTTGAATTACTTGTATCTGGTACCAAGTTTTACTTTTGAATAATTCAGGCTATATAAATGAATAATACTTCTTTTATGTCCAAAAGCTGCTTTTTCCAGGGATGCCCTTAGAGTGAACCTTTTGATTTCTTTAAATACTCCTCTTTTCAAGATCCATTCGCACTACTGGTGATGCATGCCCCAAGGGCCTTGCATAGGCTAGGCAAGTGCTGTACCAGTGTGCCACATCTAAATCCCTATTTTTAGTTTTTATTTTGAGAAATGGTCTCTGTGTGACCCAACCTGGCACTGAACTCACTCTGTAGCCCAGGCTAGCTTTGAGCTTGTAATCCTCCTGCCTCAGCCTCTCAAGTGGCAGGAAGGGCAGGTCTGTGCCAGTTAGCCTGACTGTAATGCTCCAATCTACTTTTGTTCATAGGCTGACAAGCTTTTGAATACAGGTGGGATAGTTTAGTTCTGTTGTCAACTTGATCATATTAGGAATCAAGTAAGAGACAGGCCTCTTGGGCGGGTCTGTGAGGCATTTCCAGGAAGGATTAACTCCCTGAGGAAGACCTTCCTTCAGAGTAGGCAGCCCTTCCAGTGGGAAACTGTGTATATGTACGCAGAGTCAGCTAAGCTTGGGAATAATCCTGCTTGTCTGAGTTAGAATTTAGGAGCACAACTATAATTAGCATAGTAACTCAATGGAGATATGAAAGGGTCTGTTGTTTCAGTTCCCATTCCCAACTCACCTCCAGGCCCAGCAATCACTTAAAATATGAAATATTGAATTGTCCTGAAAGTACACCAGGGAAGCAATACCACCATAGACACCACCACAGCCCATCAACCAGGAAGATGCAGGTGCTGAGTCTGCCGAAAAGTCACTAAGAAAGAGAAGCTAAAACAGAAGCACCTGGATGATTCTCCACATCTTGCTGAGAGGAGAAATGTTGGAGCATTCTCCTCCCCTTGCTCTTATCACAGTGACCCAATCACCTTTCAGAAAATATCATTTCTCTACCAAAGTAGTGAGAACTGAATAAATAGACCATCTGATAGGATTTAGCTATTAAAGAATGATCTAGGGGGGGCTGAAAAGATGGCT
>PVHP010002613.1:65782-87028 GCA_004024765.1 Zapus hudsonius
TCTCTCTCTCTCTCTCTCTCTCTCTCTCTCTCTCTCTCTCTCTCTCTCTCTCTCTCTCTCTCTCTCTCTCTCTCTCTCTCTCTCTCTCTCTCTCTCTCTCTCTCTCTTTTAAATAAGAACTAATTTGAGTTCTAAAAAATGTATGATCTCATGACAGGAAGCCCCAGTGATTGAGAATAAAATATACTATTTATAACCATTTCCTGGTGCTTATTTATTCATTCATGTATCCATCCAGGATGTCCTTGAGCTCACTCTGTAGCCAAGGTTGTCCTTAAATGTCTGATTCTTCTGTCTCCACCTTTTGAGAAAGGGGTTGATGGGATTTCAGCCATGCCTGTGCCATGTGTGCTGGGGACCAAAGCAGGGGCCTTGTCTAGTCACAGCCAGTGGGAAGGAAGGACTTGTGACAGCAAACAACATGCCCAGATCTGCTGGAGCCTATGTGATCTCAGCTTCTGCTGTGCCTCAGCTTCACTGGGTACATCCTTAACTCTTTCAAGTTGCTTTCTTATAAAGTGCTATCAGACAGAATGTGTTGAGATGACACAAAGGGATAGAGTTTTACAAGCACCATTGCTTAAAAATCTAGTTAAGCAGTTTTCTCATGTTTTCTCTAAGGATTAATTTTTTTTTCAGAATTTAACTTTAAGAATGGTTAGTACATATATATATGATATATATATCATATAGATATCATATATATATCTTATTTACTTCTCATAAATTTTCTTTGATTTTGTTTTGGAAAAAGCAAAAATAAATAATTTCCAAAATAATTTCTAACAAAATATTCCAAAATTGTTTTCAAGATCAATCTATTTCTTTCTGTATTTTTGTAGAGCCTTGAGAGTTATTACTAAGACGACGGATGGGGGGGAAATCTCACCATAAGGTGTCAGTTTCAGAAAGGAGCATTGTAGAGTCTTAGAACTGTCTTAGAATTATCTTGGTAGTATTAGGTATTACAAAATTTTCCTCCTCCCTCCTCATTCTCTTCCTCTTTCTCTTCCCTTTTCTTCTTCTTCCTTTTCTTCTTCTTCCTCCTCCTCTTTCTCCTCCTCCTTTTCTTCCTCCTCCTCCTCCTCCTCCTCCTCCTCTTCTTCTTCTTCTTCTTCTTCTTCTTCTTCTTCTTCTTCTTCTTCTTCTTCTTCTTCTTCTTCCTCTTCCTTATTTTTTGGTGGTAGAAATCAAGCTCAGGGCTTGTACATCCTAAACAAATGCTCTTCCCTTGAAACACCCTGAGATTTTTTTTTGAACCATGTGTCCCCACACAGACTTGAATTTGTAGTGTCTTGTCTCAGCTTGTCAAATGCCAGGAATACAGGCATATGCCACCATGATTAATTGTCCTTATCCTTTCAAATTAATTCCAAGAGTGAAGTCATTTAAGGCACCTTAAAAATTGTTCTCAAAACCATTCAGATGCAGACTATATTCTTCATAATATTTTCATTGTTCCAATTCACAAACATGCTCCTTTTGCTACCCTATGCAGCCACCTATATGACAAGTTTAAATCACTCCTCTATGACACCTCTTCCCTGTTACCAGTGCCTGGTCTTCTAGAGAAGGCATCTGTTTTTTTGGCTCAGTGTTCAAGCATGTTCAGAGACCTGGTTTACCAGGGCTCTTTTGGTCAGTAGCTGCCAACAGACACCCCTTCTGAATCTTATGCTCTCATGGGGCTATTTCATAGGCATGATCAAATTCAAGTTTAATGAAAACTTATAGTATTTGTAAAGAACAAAGAAGAGAACTCTGGTTTATTTCTCACTATGGCATAGATTAGAAACAAAATAACGCCCCATCCAACTAACTCATTGAAAGAAATGGATGTCTCCACTCTAGTGAAGCCTGTTTGCTGTCTCTATACCATTGAGTAGAATTTTTTAACGTCAACATGGCTTTTTGAGTTGTGTGCTTGCTCAAAGCCCACTCCCATCCTGTGAAATATATTCTGTGCTTTTAGTCTCACTTTTAATAAATCTATATTTTATTACTAAAAATTAAACAAAAAACATGTGAAGCCCACGGGGCCTCAGATCAGTCAACATGTTTCATTTTCAACTTGTAAATCTGGAGGGACAAGATAATGGTAGAGGGTATATCTAAGGCTATTACCTGAGGTCTTACAAATCACAGCCACAGTGATAACTTCTCTCACATGCGCAAGTCATGACCTATTTTGAAGAAGAAAGAATAGTGGAGAGTCTGCAAGTTATTTGTGAAACAGTTCTCTTTGTTAAACCTCATTATCACAGGTGTCCTTTGCCCTTGAGTTCTAGATCTTCTGGTCACAGGCTCAGCAAGGTCTTTATCATTCCCCAGGTCACGTGCCCTGGCCACTTGCTGCTCCAAGGGAACTCAGCCTAACAATCTTGCTGATCAGAACCTGGGTGCAAGCCCAGAGTCAGCCCTCTCGTCCACAAGGACACCTCATCTTTGGTCCTCTGATTTCTCCATGGTGCACCACTCCCAGAGAAATCTCAACTACTTATTCATTTCTAAGTCAGAGAAAAGTAAATTATGACTGCAAGGAGCCTCCATGGAAAGAGGGGGGTGGGATGAAGGCAGGACTAGGAGAACTAGAAAGTGACTTCTGTGGCTGGAACAAGAAGCTGAGAGATGAGGACCAAGAGGCAGTTAGGGACAGAAATATGTCGCTGTCCAGGGGTTAAGGGAAACAAAACAAATCAATCCTGAGATTGATTTGAGAACATTGATTATTTGAGCTGAAGGCACCTGGGGAACAGACTCTGTGTTCTCCCCCTTTGAGGCTAAAAGTGAAAGACATTTCCCTAAGAAAGGGACTTCCTGTTACCAGAAGAAGAATCACCATCAAATGCCGCCTCATGAGAACCACCATCTTCATTAACTGTCCCTATATCATTCCTACTCATCTTCCCACAATTTATTGCTCCTGGAACCCAAAACTTCACAAATTTGGACCAAGAGTTCTGGTCATTTTTCCACAATGTATCATCCTTTGTTAAACTGATTTATAAATTCCAAAGTGTCACCATCTCTTGGGTGGTTCCCCTTCATTTCTATGAAACCCCTGTGACAAACGAAAATAGTAGAACCAAACTAAAGTTACCTGCTTTTTTCCTATTAATCACACTTTTACTATCTCAGTTTGCAGGCCCCACAAACAAGTATACAGGTCAAGGAGAAGCTTTTTCTTCTTATGAAGGTTTTAGTTAAGGATTTGAGTTCTAAAATGAACCAAGGCTTGCAACTGGTTTAACTTGCATTTGAAAATACCATTGTTGCTGCCCTGTGGAGAAACAAGGGAGATGTACAGAGTGGAAGGAGGGACTGGTCAGAGTAGATGCCTTCATTTTGGGGGATGGAGATTTTCCAGACTAGAGCAATACTGACGCAGATGGTAAGGACCAAGGTATTTGATAGCTACTCTGAATAAACCATTGGCGGTACCTGTGATGAAGTAGATTCAAGAAGACGGGGTGTGGAGAGAATCAGGGCGCCTGCAACATTTCTGGCATGTAATATCTTGAAGAGACTGGGAGGAAGAATGGGCTGAGGGTAAGATCCTGAATACCATTTTGGACAGACGAGTTTTCTCTGAGATATTCAAGTAGAAAGGTTGTATTGGAAGTTTATAGAATTCAGAGGAAAAGTATGAGCTAAGAAAAATATATATCTATATATAATCTGGAAGAGAGTATAAGATGCATAATGAAAACCATGGGCATGGAAAAGAAATAGAAGAGAATTTCACTGATGTGTCACCGTTCTGTTATCCTGTGACAGTCTCTAGAGGGACAGTCATCGGTGTGAGAACCCAGCCTTCATGTGATCTTCAAATAAACTATCTTTCTAATCTTTTCCTTCCACTGGATTTTATGAATTACAAATTTATGTGGAAAGGAAATTTGGAAGTTGTCTTCAAATTTTAGAGGTGATGAAACTGGAGAGGTTTATTCAATATCATGGTAACCCATGGAGAGCACAAAAATTCAGAAATTTGGACAAGAACTCCAAAGGGTTTCCTTCTGAAGGGGCTCCATATTAGAAGATGAACAAAAGTGTCTCTAGTTTCCAGAAGCCTAATTATGAAACACAATGACACAATATAGGCTTTGTTCGAGGGAACCCAAGGCAGGAGGGAGAACAGTCGTAACACCTTTGATTTGGCCCCACAGTACATTAAATAATATTAGTGCACTATAAATGATTGCACCAAAAGACAGAGTTTTTATACTTATTTCTTTTTCTATGCATATATAATGATTGCTTTGAAATATTATAAATAATAAAACTAATGCATTTAAATACCCTAACCACACACTAGGTTCCCAAACTAATATGTAATATTTTACCCACAAATATCATGAAAATTACATATATTTATTATTTCAAACATAATCTCAGCCAGGTATAGTGGGTGACCCCTAAGATACCCTCATGCAGGAGGCAAAGGGCAGGAGGAGGCATGAATGTGAGACTATCCTGGACAGGTAAGACAAAGTCTCAAACAAAGACAAAACCAAACAAAACTCAAAGGCTTATTCAAATGTATTTTTTATTTATTACATGATATCAGACCCCTAAACTGTATAAAGCATCCATGATTGTGTATCGAAAATCTACAAGCACATAATATTCAATCTTCTTATTTTGTAATATTTTCTAGAAACGCGGCACAAAAACACACCATTTCAACATCTTATTAAGCAAAGCAATGCCTAAGTCATCGGTTTTGAATCATTCAAGTGTGCTTATAGCCATGATAAAGAACATAGTTGCAAACTACTGTGAGAATGAACAAATGCCCTTATATTTTAAATTAATCATTTCCTCTATTTCACTTGTGTGCCCCATCAGGACCTGGGTCCCTGCTCTGCTGACATTCACAGTTTAAATACAAAACACTTTCAGCAGCTAAGAGTGTCATAGCTTGCTTTATCAAAGATTTTCAGATGAAACGATGATAAGTACTGAAAATGCAGGATATGAATTCTACAGAAATCATTTTCATGTTAAAATAAGACTTATGAAATTCATTTAGAGAAAATTATCAACAAAATCTACAAATATATCTTTAGCTCCAAAGCAATTTTTCCACTTTGATGATACAATTGGACAAAAAATTGCATAACCACTTCTTAACAAACGATTTTGTAATAATATTTGAAATTAATCTTTCATCTGATGTTATGATGATCCACTTCTCTCCAAAAAACAGACAAAGCCATATAGGAACTAGGAGAATACTGGGAAAAATAACTCCATGTCATATAACAGACAATTCTTAGACATTTTCACCTCCTAAATACAACTTGAAGCAATTTATAATATTAACATCCTGCACTTATACACTAAATAAAAACAATTACAAAAACAAAAGACTTAATTGTAAAAGTGTTGAGGCCTAATATGTTCAAGGCCTGATTTCAAGTCCCAGCTTTAAAAAAACACATAAAATCATCAATTTTCTGATCATGGTGGCTCATGCTTATAATCCCAGCATTAGAGACTGAGACAAGATGAATGCCATGAGTTTCGACATAGTCTGGGCCTTGTCTCAATAAACCAAAGCAAAATAAACAAAGGAAAATGAAAAGGTAGCATAAATTTTTTAGTCATGAGTCAAGTGGGAAAAGTATGAATAAATCATTTAATTCATCATTGAAATTCCTGGCAACTAAAAGAAAAAAAAGGAAAAGGTATGTAGGGGATACATATATTTATCATTTTTCAAAAATGAGAAAATTTGTCTTCCAACACATTTTCATAGCACTTTATCAAAAACAAAATTTATTTCAACGATCTTCTAAGAATCAGAACGTAAAGTGATTGTCACCTCACAAAAATAACAGCAGTAGAGAGAACAGCGAACCAAGAAAGGAGCACTCGTGCAATGGAGAAACCTGGGCCTGGGGGAGACAATCAACAGCTTTTAAATTCAGCCAAATATTCCACTTAGTGAGGGGGAGCCGTTGATTGGAACTGGGGATTCAGGGCATTATGCACCGGATCCCTGTACCCTTGGGCTCACAAGAAAAGAGCAAGTGACTGACGGGGAGCCTACTAAATATAGAATCTAGGTAATCCAGAATTGTGTCTATTTATTAACCTGTACTGATCTCACTCTCCGATGGAGATTGTGTTTGTACTTTTCAGGATAGAGCGAGAGATGTGACCCATCTAATCCTACCACCCAACCATGGGCAGATAGCTGAGATCCTGGCAAGAGATGAGCCACCGCAGTCATATCATGGAGGATCCATATGGAACCCCGCAGAGAATGTCTGGATGAACAAGGGACCCACAGCCACAGCCATTCAATCAACACAGGATAAAACAAGGTGACAGAAACCAACAATTTTTGACACAAAGACCCCTAAACTCACAACATTAAAGCAGCCTTAATACTCACCCACCACGACTCAGGGAACTGAGCAGAAGAGGGGGCAGAAAGATTGTGAGAGCCATGGTGGGGGAGAATATCCAGAGGCATGGCACCCCTCGGTAACAACACACTTGGACCAGGAGAACCAGGCTGAGTACTAGGCTCTCCATGGTCCCCTGCCACAAGGACTGATCCAGATGACCCACGGAGGAGGATATCCAGCTGATTGAGGATGGTGGGGGGGGCATTGGGGAATTGGGGATAACAACTCATTGTTTGCCCACTAAACAATGTAATTCATTATGGACTATATATATAAACTAAAAAAGAACAGCAGTAAACAAAAAGTCTCATAACCACCAACATTCAAAACATTTTACATGATAACCAAACTTCATGAAATTTTTTTCAGAAGAGAAGGTAATAAAAATCAGGATTCTTGCGGAATCAAATGCTACCGTGCTAGTGTTGGAGAGTCCTTTTACAACTGATTTTTTAACATCATATTTTATATATTTTTGTTAGCACACCAAGTAATGGTTTCATTAAACAAATGGCCACTTGAAAGGCTGCTGAAAGATCTCACTTTGTTGTGTGAAACCACTGAAAAAATTAATATAAACTAATTCAATTAAAATATTATCCCTCAAAACCGAGAGGTACATAGTGTGCCTACTGACTTGAATAAAAACCGTAGAAGAAAATATTAACATGCGTCTGTGCCTAACAGATGAGTGTCACATAGATTTTATCAGTTTACATATTCTGCTTCTCTGATGTCATCTTAGTCCTAATAAATTAGTTCATGTTCACAAACTTGCCTTCCCACAAATTCTTCCTCACTTCAGCAAATCTGTGGTACCCAAACTCCAAATCAACATTTGGCCCAGTCCAAGATGTGCATCCCCCTTTCAGAAAAATGTGTATTATTATTACTACTATTTTACAACGAGAAAAACTGTGTGTCTAATGCATTGAAACAATGAAGAAGGATTTTCAGGGTTAATTCTTGGTCTATGTCCAATCCTACTTTTCCTTTAAGATCTTAATATCCTCGATCAATTAATTCTACCAGTTGCTGCTGAGGTATTCTTATCTGAAGAAATTAATCTGAAATTCCAGATTCTGATAGAACAGATAAAGTCTATAACCACAGACTACCTAACTGGGTCAAGAGCATAAACTTTCTATTAGTGGCCTCATGCACCACCCTTGGGTGGCCACATCTTTTTTGATATATTCTTTATTCCCAGTTATCCTCACCTAAAAATATTACCGGAACAAAGTCAAGAAAAGCAAACATACGGGACTGTTATTAGTTGGACAGAGCCAGTGTACAACATTATGATTTTTCTCAACAAGTTTGACTCTCTGAAGGCTTTTATTATTTTGTTGCTGTTTAGATCAGAAGGAGGGAATGATGGAAGGGGAGGCAGGCTGCAAGGAGTGGAGAAAGAGGAGGGTGAGGCAGAGAAGTGAGAGTAAAGGTAAGGATAATTTTCACTAAAGAGTTCTCTGAACTGTTGAAGGATTCATTTTAACCGACAGAATTGCATGAAAGTGGATGCCAAAGACAGCGGCTTCAGGGTCACATCCCAGGTAGAGGAAGCCCAAGGCATTGATTGCCAAGAAAGACCAAGAAACTGAAATGAGGTGAGCATGAAAGGGAAAGAGAAATACGCAAGAAAACACAGTATGTCATTAACAAAATGATGCTCTTTTGAAGCTCTCCCCACTCAAGTCCTCTCTTTTCTCTCTGAGATCAACACAGCTATCAAGCCCCAACATGTGGGTCTGCTTGAGCTTTTCTCCAGTTCTGAGTCATATCCTCTTTCTAAGGTTAGAGTTTCCTGATGTCAGACTTCCCTTGACACTGCTTCATGAGGAAGCAAACCAGCCTTTCCACGGGGATTCCTCCACACAGCCTTTCTGCTCCTTCTGACCTCTGCCTCATGAACGTCCTTGTTCCATCATTACTGCCCTTCAGGCTTTAGAATTCTGGCCTTGATCTTTCCCTCACCAACAGGGTCGTGATCAGCACTACCCTGTGCCCACACAGGACCTGTCAGCGTTGCATGAGTCATAGAACACATTTTCGTCACATTCATTTTTTCTCTCCATTTGTGGTTTCTTCAGATAAAAACTTGTAGAGTTCCATTTTGAAAGTTTTTTTTTTCCTCTCTGTCACCCAGATGAAAGCAAAAACATTGGTCCATGTCTGTTTTGATGCCCAGTTATTTAACAATTTCTTCTGCATTTGGAGACCATGGATGTCAGATCTTTGTATCCAAACTGTTTCTAAAAGAGCTTTACTCTTACCATAGTGACCACAGCTCTTGTGGATACCAATGAATCCTGGGCTCTTATCATCTCATTCCAAGCAAAATGGGAACACCTCTCCAGAGACCCCACTGTTCAGAATCAGATGCTGTGGTTGGCATTCAGAGAGCCTCACAGTCAGAGCCACTTCCAGTCGCCCCTGTCCCTCCTTCTGCTCTCTGCCCTGTGGACACTGCCCGTGATGCAGCCATAGCTGATGGTGGCCTTTTCTTCATCCTTCCAATTCGGTGTCTCTGTGCCTCCTAACCCCTTTCCTGATTGCTTATTTTTTCTTTTGTTTCAACTTCTTAACTGTCATATATAATCCATGTGACATTGTTGGTAGAAATTGGGGCCTTGGAGAGGGCTATATAAGGTGAACATATAAAAGTCAACTAGAAGACTGTAAACCTTCCATGCTGGCTGCATGTAACAGTGGGGCACAACAAAGCACATGATAGAGAAAGCTGGGGTGCTCTATGTGAATGGCCTATATAGAGCCATGAGGCTTATGCCTGGTGGGTTTTGAGTCTATATCTTACCCGGTTTACTAACTGTGATGGCTAAATACTGTCGTAAACAAGGTCAGATTAGGAGTCAAATAAGAGACATGTCTCTTGGACAGGTCTATGACAGTATTTCCAGGAAGGTTTATTTGAGCGAGGAAGCCATTTCTCCAGAGTGGATGGTTCTTCTGGTGGTAGGACTACATATAAAGAAGCTCTGACGACAGTCGTGCCTTTCGCCTGGCTGAATGTGTCACTCACTTGTGCACACCTTTCACCTGATGGCTATGCATTCATGCATGCATCGACCCTGATTGCGCTATTCTTCATGGACATTGGAACCGACTTTTACCAGCCTTCCAATGTGGACTAAGGACCAGCAGGTATCTAGGAATCCTCCAGGTTTTTAGCACCAGACTGAACTGTTGAATCATCCACCCTTGTGGGCTGAGAAACTACTGGGTTCCTTGATACTCAAGCCTGAGGACAGCTGTGGACTGCCCAGCTTGTATCCTTGAAGCTATTCAATAAGTTCCTTCTTCTTATACATATCACTCCTGGTTCTGTTCCTCTAGAGAACCCTAATCACAAGTCCACGTCTATTCTTAACAAAGTGTCTCTATATCACCTTACTATGTGTCTCGGGTACAATTCCTTGTCCTGGGACGCAAGAACCTGGAAACTTCAGTGCCCTCTAAACTTGGTCATTTCTCTGATTCTAACCTTATTTCATACAGTATTGTCTATTTTCATATTATTTTCTACCATCTCACATTCATTCATTCTATCTTTCCAAACTGACTTGGTGCTGGGTTATGACTTGGGAATTGATGTCTTACTCCCATTTCTAGTACCTTCCATGATGATGAATATGTCATGGCATTTTATGTCTTATTGGAGGACGAGCTAGAGTTTTAAAACTACGTAGGTAAAAAATGCTGAAGGACATGAAGCTATGCTGAACGCCAACTTACCAGAGAAGACGCTTGGTATCTTGGACAGGAAGCTCTTGACAGTACGGATAGGAATTCCGTTTTTTTCATCCTGCATTCGAGCTATGACGTCTTCCATCTAAACAGAAGAAAACAATGAAAATCTTTAGAACACTTAACTTTTTCAGAAAAAAAAACCAGTTTTTATAATTTGCAATTCTAGTTTTACCCAATGAAGAATTCTTCCTTGTTCTCACCTTTCTAGATTTTGGTATATTGAGATTTTTAAGTTTGGTTGACAAGAAATAGAAAAAATAGCAAGAAAAAAATAAATCAATTTGGGGAGGGGCATTTTAATCTATTAGGAATTTTGTGCCTTCAGTGCTGGCATTGTCCTGAGTTAGCATTCTTTGGTTCTAAAAGCTGGGATAAAACAGCATTTAGTTTTGAAGTTGTCAGAACATTAATGTTATCTCCACTGAACTCATTGTGAAAGAAAACAGAAGCCTTTGAAGTATCAGCTCAGATTTCTTTTCAAGCAAAGCAAAGTTTCTTTGGTTTGGTTTAAAATTCAAATTCTAAGACCTGCCTAGGAATTGGAGGTGGGGGCAGACTGGCACCCCCTGATCCTTGCTTACCAAGATAAACTACACACATGCCCACATGCCCACACATACAGCCTTCTGCCTGGTTCCTGGACTCCACTGTACCTAGCTCTGAATCCTGTTAATATTCTCTCCAGTGTTTTCAGGCATTTTCAGTTCTTGAGGGCTGAGCACTACTAAGTCTTAAATGGAATTTACTTCTAAAGTAACATTCGTTCAGATCAAAGCCTCAGGCTTTCCTCACGTACTTCACACCTGCAAGTCACAAATACACACAAAATCCCCCAAGTTGGAGTGGGATCTTAAATCCATCCATCTTTTCACTCATCCCACAGTTAGTCAGTGTTTAACAACCCTACATCAGATGTGCTGGAGGCACTGGAGTGAGAAAAATCATATAAGACCATTCCTGCCCTCAAAGAATTCCCAGCCAGCAATGAACATTTAGGTGACATTGGAGGAAAGCTTGCCATTCAGTTCGTAGCATTTTACCAACGTCAGTTTCTTGCCTTGAAAATTATGTTACACTGACGTAAGACGTTACCATCGAGGGAGCCCAGGGAAAGGCCGATGGGGATTCTCCAGGTTATTTTTGCATCTCTGCTGCAAGTCTAAAATTATTTCACAGCACAAAGCTTTACAAATCAGTCTATATTTTATATCAATGAGTCACCAATTCCCCCAACACAGCTTCATAATGATTCTCAAATAAGAAATGTAATTTTCATACAAAAGCATTATCAGATTTATTAATATGAGCAGTAACTGGGGATGTGGAAGAAAGAGGTTTTCATGTAAGTTGGGCCTCTATTTGACTCTTGGCTCTTCTAATTATATTTTAAGCAAGTCAAGCAATTTCTGTAAGATTCTATTTCCTCACCCTCACCTATATAAATATTGGAAAATAATACTGATATGTAACCCGTTAATATGTTCTCTGTGGGCACGAATGAGGTAAAGTATTTTTGAGTTAAATGATGCATATACATAAGCCCTGGTGCATAGATAGGGTGATAAATACCAAGTTTGAAGGTCCACATAACCCCTAACATTGGGGAGTATTTCTTCACATGAAGAGATCACGATCAGCTGAGTCCTCTGCCCCATCCTTACTCCAATGGGCTCATTGACCTGTGAGATATGAAGCCAGCTACCAGGGCCCAAAGCTCTTCTCTTGGCTGCAGGCACCCTGCTGTGGGGAGCCTGCTTCACTGGGTGCCAGGGGTGCTCAGGCCTGGGTCTCGGATGCACAGTATGAGTGTTCAAGGTGACCTTGTGGCTCACTTAGACTTAGTAGTTTTCTCTTCGGTAGATGTTCTCAGTTCGGAATTCGGAGAGAAAAAGGGGGTATTTTTATTATCTGGCCCACAAGATAATCAAATATTCCACTTCTGTAATAAAGATATGTAGGACTATTCCAGAAAATAGAAATATGAAATTTGATATTCTACCTACTTCATTTTGTTACTGTTTTCTCTTGTTTCATCTGACACAATGTTCATTCAGAAAGGTGGTATAAGCTGCTTCCAGGACCTCAGATCAGCCCCTAAACCCTCGTATTACCTGCTTAACAGTTTAACCCAGGCTGGATTAGATAGGTGTAAAGCACTCTGGAAGTCCTCCTGTGATCACTGAAGCACCCAGGAGCTAGGTACCAATGCCTCTGGCCTGGACTGAGTTCAGATGTAGCTCAATGAGCAGAGACACTTTCTCCATAAAACCACGGCTCAGGGAGCAAGGCTCGGCTGAGCCATTAAAATTGTCTACAGTTGTACTTCAAACCTTTGAACTCCTCTCTTCTCTCTGCCTCTGTTGTCTCTGTCTTCTTTTTCTTCCTCTCTCCCCTCCTTTCTTCCCTCTCTCTCATCCTCTTCTCTCTGTCTCTCTCTTTCTCTTTCTCTCTCTCTCACACACAAACACACTCTCTCTCTTTTTCTTGTGAAAGTGTCTCTTAGTCCAGGCTGACTTCATATTTGAGATTCTCCCAGCTCCGCTTCTGAGCACAGAGATTTAAAGCATAAATTCTACAATGGAAAAAATTCAAACTGGAATGTAAAAAAAATGGACTTTGTGTTCTGGTCTGACTGAATATACAACCACAGAAACATATTTAGCTATTTCTCTGTTTATTCAGGTGTCATTTATTTACAAAACTTCTTATGACCTGCAATGAGAAAAACAAACAAACAACAATGAAAAATAGCAAAGACAAAATAAAAATCCTCTGTTCCAAAAGTGAAAGTCAGCCACAGAGGACATCTGCCGCATCCCTTGAAGATGCTCCAACACCAGTTCCGTTAATCTGCTTGTCAGCCATGGTTTCTACATGGCTAGCCGACTGCTTCCCACCATTAGCCACTGCAGTTGTGTGAGGAAAGGACGTACTCAAAACACGGACACAGATAGAACATGATGGGCAGCCAGAGAAACAAGAGGCTGGAAAAATAATCCTACAAGTATTAGAAGTCTCTGGGATAATTTAGTCTAAAGCCAAAATAACCAGGTACTTTTTAGAGGGCAATGAGAAGATGGTCAAATATACATGTAAAAATGTGTGCATGTACATGCATGTGTGTGAGCATACACATATTAGCAGTAAACATTGAAGAAGAAATCATGCTAATTAAATGTTTACTATTTAGCCACACTCATACTCTTTCTGTCTCCCCTTCAATGTACTATGAAGCCACAAGATCATTTTATTATTTTTTTTTACAAACAAACCATAACCATGTGCTAAGTATTTCTTAATGGGTCAATAATGGACAATAATTTGTCACACACAATATACTCAATGATGCCTATATGTAAATTCTAACTTGGATGCTCTCTAGAAGACTGTTTATGTTAGCCCTTGAACAATAGAAAATTTGATTGTTAGGATATCAGGAGGAATGCTTGTATAGATAAGAAACAAGATTATATTTGCATTGGACACAATGAAAATGTCTATGTTCTCATATTTTCTTAATGAAATTTCCTCCTGGAATTTCTATGGTAACAGAAAAATGGATTGAATATAGTGTTATTGGCAAACCAATCATTTTTTTCTATGCAAACTAATCCATACCATGTGTGATGGTTAAGTTTTGTTGTCAACTTGACTTGTTTAGTAACCTTGGGTGGTTCTCTGAGGTCTCTGAAGTCCCTCCTCCAGAGTGAGCCCTTCCCCCAGAGTGATCAGTCCTCTTAGTAGGGGGCAGGACGTAAGAAAACTCCAGGGAAAGGAAGTCTCTCCTTTAAGTCCCCCAGCCTGTTTGCCAGGGTGTGTGTGTGTGCACAGTGTTGGTGATGGCTTCTCTCTGTGTTTGGACCTGTGAAAGGGAGGCCAGCCTCTTTCAACATTATGGAACTTCCCCTGGATCTGGAACTTCAATAAATCCCTTCTCTCATAACTGTGCCTGGTTTACCGGTTCATCCCAGTGGTGTGTGGCTGACTATGACACCAAGTATGAGAAAAGTTAAACAACCATCATTTTCAAGTAGCTGTGAGCATACCTATGGCTTAATGTATTCAAAACATTTTTTTAGGCTTGTACTATGGTACGTTTCTCATGTGAGCTATGAGTAAAATTTAGGAAAAATTAGCTTTCCCTTAGATGTGAACTTACTGAGCAAATAAATCTTATTCATCTTTGTAATACTAATACATAAATGTCTGCATATAATGGAGGTTTAATGAAAAAAAGGAGGGCAATTTACTTGTTGAAGGCACATGTTAGATTTTTCTAGGAGACTCAAAGCAAAAACGAATGTTTAGTTAATTTGGCTTTGATATGTTTGAAATGCTCTTTTTGTCTAATATTTGGTGGAAAAAAAGAGACTAGAGGAGGAAACAGTGGAGCTCAATGCACAGTAGATGAAAACACTCATTCTGTGCCAGTGAATGGAGGGGTTCCTCAGCTCACTCAAGAGACTTCCTTCAGCATGTCACGTGACGTCAGTGACTGGCTATAAACTGACTTCTTGTAAATGCAACTGAAGTTCATAGTCAACGTGCAAGCTCTCAAAATGAAAGGTTCTATTGAACTCCAACACAGAATTCTTTTTCTAGGAATTCATAATTAACTTTTCTTCTAGAATAGCTTAGGCATCAGCTCAGTGTTTGAGATGTCTTTTAAACAGTGATCAGGTTAAACAGTCCCTACCTACACACTTGGGGGATGAAAGGAAAACTATAAACCCATCTTTAAAGAGTTCCTATTATTCCAGTGGGGCCCGCAGACTGACCTCCACATACTGAAAAAAAAAAGCCTTTGGAGCCCATTAATGTTTAAACAACAATAGAAATTTAATTACACTAGCTTATTGCTATGCTTGCCAAAAAGAAGGTTTGCATAATATTATTCCCACCTACATTATTAACACAGTCACTTTCATGAGACACCCTGACTGTAGGTAAAATGATGAAGGAAAGTGAAAATATTTTGCACTGCTGATGTTTTGAAAGAGAAAGGAATCAATCAACATTTGAAAGGAAGGTTTCCAACTTCTTTTTGCAACCCGCCATTAAGCGCAGGCATTTGGCGGCATAAATGAGAAACTAAATGGGCATCTTGAATGGGTTTCTTCCTATGTGCACATATTTTCCATTTATTGTGTGTGCCATCATTTTAAGTGCAGGCTATGTAAACGGATAAAAATGATCATCCAAGTGTTTATTGGATTTCTTGGGCAATTAGGTGGTAGCAGGTATTACATAATTTAAATCTGCCTATAAGTCTTTTTCCTTCAAAAAGCTTTTCTGAGAAAGAAAATGATTTGCACTTTTGAATGGAGCAGTGAAAGCAGAGAAAGCACGGTGACTTTCTAATGAAAGTTAAATAAAAATACCAAGATTAAAATTTGCAACACAAACTGTTTTCTGTTGCAATAATTCAATTAAGGCTGCTTCTAATTGATGATTTTCCCTCATATTACAGTGGATGGCAGGATCTTAACTCAGAATTAATTATTCTTTTCATATGTAGAAAAGATGTCATTTTCATGAGTGATTAACTAAAAATATAAACCAGTACAATCTAATTGTGCAAATCTGCCCTTGTCATCTTGAATATAGACTTTTTTTCAAAAACAGTAACTGTGATGGTTTATATTGTCAACTTGACAATGCTTAGGACCACCTTGAGGGGTTATGTAGATGAGGTTAATTGAGGTAGGAAGACCCACCATCACTGTGGGCAGTACCAGGTCATGGAACTGGGGACTGGACTGTGTGGATGAGCATCCGCATTCCTCACTCTCATCTTCCGCACCATAGGTTGAATGTTGTCTGCTTCAAGCCACCAGGATACCCTGCAGCCTGAAATCTGAACTAAACCCTTCCTCCCATTAGTTGGTATTTTGACACAATGATGAGAAGGTAACTAACGCAAAAACTAATTTTAGAGCTTAGAAATTGTATCTACTATTTTATAGAAATGGACATTGTTTAATAATATATAGATGTCATTTTGTTATTTTAAAATAAATTCTCTCATCCATTTCAAGAAATATAGTCTCTACTTCATATTTAAAACTATGCCCAATATTTTTTTTTGCTAGGGTTACTGAGATTCTAAATGGCAAAATCTAAACTTATTATTATTTTATTTATTTATTTATTTGTTTTTGTAGTATTTAAGATTGAACTCTAGGGTCTTGCATATGGTAGGCAAGTGTTCCACCACTAAGGTACATTCTGCACCTTGCTTTTATTTATTTATCTTTTATGTTTATTGATTTTTATTTTGAGACAGAGTCTTGCTACATTGCTCAGGCCACCTTGAACTTATGATCCTCCTGCCACATCCTCCCGAGTTGGGAAGCTGACATCATAGGCTTGTGCCATCACACCAGCACAAATACCAATTTACTTTGGCATAGACCCTCCCCAGGTACGCCCTCATCCTCTCAGCCCTGAGCATTCTCTTGTGTCTAGTACATGGGACAGCCAGCAGGGACTGCATGGCCTACCCAGTGAATGATCCAGGGACCCAGGGAGAAATGGCTTCTCTCTCTCATTCCCATTTCTCAATTTTGAGATCCAAACCATGACTTCCAATGCTGGAGAAGTGTGGGTTTGGAAAGGGTGCCTGGCTTTTTTTCATTAATGCTTTACTCTATATGAAAACACCACAGAGGAACAGTCATAATAGAAAATATGTAAGAAAACCAATCCGACTGAGAATGGAGGGAGGGGGAGAAGATTGGATGCTGAATAATGAAAGCCAAAGAAAGACCAAACTTGACACAGGATAGCACTTTAGATAAATAAAACAGACAGTAAAACTGACAGTTTTCACAGCTTAATACAAAAAGAAGCCAGGCATGGTGGCTCATGTCTTTAATCCCAGCATTCCAGAGGCTGTGGCAGGAAGTCACTGTGAATTCAAGGCTGACATTCAAGCTCAGGATCTGAGCTACAGAGTCAGTTCCAAATCAGCCGAGAGAGAGAGAGAGAGAGAGAGAGAGAGAGAGAGAGAGAGAGAGAGAGAGAGGGGGGGGGGGGAATCTGATTAATTACAGGAAGTCTTTGGCCCGAATGGCTTTTCCCATGGCATCCAGGTCAAGGGTGTTAAGTAATTGAGTCACCTGAGTTCTTTGTCCTATGAGGCACCACTTCTTTAATTTTCAAAAGAACTTGATCACAAGTCTATTGGAGTAAGGGTTTGACTTGGAGTGATCAGTGTTTCCTGGAACACTAAGGCCTCTTCCAGGAAAAGAAGGCTAAACGAAGCAGCCAGGGGGAAGGCAGGATCAAGAAGAGAGGGAAGAGGAGGCAGCTCCCTCTTTGGCTTCCAAATGGAAATGAGGAAGACTCAGATTCATGAGTTAACCCTGTAGGAACCCAACTTCTCTGTCTGTCTGCCCCCATTTTCAGGAATGTAATCTCTATAGAAAGTGTCACTGTAGTGATTCTCAAATGCATCCCTGCCTTTGCACTGTCAGATAGCAGAGGACGGTATTGATTTGGCCTGGGCTTCTCCTGTAGTTCCCAGAGACCAAAATAAAATGTAATTTTTCATGCTGAAATTCTACAGCACCAAATAAACCACTATGTAATTATATGACCTTTCAAAACATCAGGAGAGAGCCAGAGGTGGAGGAGACAGAGAATAGCAAAATCCCCAAACAGTCCCCTTTCATTCAGCATCAGAAGGAAGTCTCTCCACTTTCACCTTTACAAAGAAATTAAATTGAAATGATCGATCTGCCTTTTCGTTCTTTTTTTACTTCCTTCAGCCCTTTCTTTGCTGCCTGTAAAGTGAGCCTCCTCCACTGGACTCCAGCCGCTCAGCCTGCTTTACAGAAGGGGGTGTGGCCTAGTTGGAGAACCACAGATAAAAATCTTTAAACAAAATTGTTTGTAACATTGGGTTTTTGACACCATCAACTCTATTCACGTGTTGCCTGCTGGAAATCATCTTTTAAATTGATTCCTTCTCCTGTTTTCACCCCCATCGTCGGTCTGTTCAGTGGGCAAACCTCAGAATTAAATCAGAAACAATTCTAAACATTTCAGTTCCTGCTGAAAACTATCACTGAACAGACAACCCTGTGAACTCATCAGCTTAGTCAATCATTCAAGTTTTCTTCACAGCTCAAGTCAAAGTGGTCATTCTAGTCTTGGAACTTACTTCTTCCCCTAGCTGATCCCTATCTTCTGGTTAGCAGTTAAGCAAGGGGACACCTTCAGGGGTCGACCCCAGGTTAATGTGCCTTCAAAACAGCCTTTCCTTTATTTTCAGCTGAAACTTTATAGTTCAAGCTGAGTATGCATATCTGTCCATCACTTTAATATTTCACACCTGTGGTCCATGACTGCCAGCTAAGCATATCTAAAATCTATCTACTACCTTCTTATAAAAGGAAAACCTCACGTGAGCATGGCAATGGGCTCAGACAGCAGTCATTACGTGTAGGCCTTCTAAACACAAATCCCCATGCTTCCTTTATTCAACTGTCAGCATTGCTTTGGAAATGACTCCCACATTCTCCTCGCCTACCTCAGGTGATAACTCTTTCTCCACTCTTATGTATTGGCTATGTTTATTTTGGGCTTTGTAGTCACTAAGATGCAAACCCATTGCATCCAGATATAATTTCATGCCCAATACCCTCTGCAGGGTCTTTCCCTTTGACTTCAGTGTCTGGGGAAATCCAATTGTAGTTCTGGGATTTCAGTGAAAGTTTAGTTTCTTACTCAGTCCTTCCTTATTCCTTCCTCTGCTTCTTTCATCCCTGCTGAATATAACTTAGTCTTTCTAACTTTCTGAATGTGTCAAGATTTTTACTGTAGTCCTTTTTAACACACACACACACACACACACACACACACACACACACACACAAACACACACTGTGGTACTGGCTACAAACGTCACACAATTGCCAATGACCTTCAATAACCCAACCAGTTAACCCAGAAATTACTGTTTCAAAAATCTTTTAAATTCAGAGTTAATGGACTAAATTGTTTGCATTCATTTTTATTAGTCACCTCTCTTATAACCTTAGAAGACAAAATCAATAGTCTTATCAAATCACTCTTCGCTTGGAAGGGGACAGCAGGCATCCTGATGCTCAAAGGTCTCTCATGTAGATTTCTTATTGATGGAAAAGCTTGAGTTCAGAGGAGTATACTTCTCTCTTATTTTATCATCTAGAATCAACTTCTCAGTTAGCCTACAGGGCTAAGCAAATACAGACCAGTCGTTACGTAAAAAAATGACTCTATCAATGAATATTTAGAAAAAATATCAAAAAAACAACCTTTGGTTTGGATGAATGAGAACACAGAAGATATCCTGAGGTTTTGTCAGAAAGACTAGTAACAGACACCAGGGGTTCCTGACTTAGTGTGTCATTTTACAACCTGATCACTGATGTAATCAGCTTCATATTGCTGGGATGAACTCCTAAAAGGAGTTACGGGAGGAAAAAGGGATTTATTTGAAGATTACAAACCCAGAGGAGAAGTTCTATAATGGTAGAAGAAGCTGGCTCCCTTTCAAGCAGAGAGAGAACCAGCGGCAGCACCACAAGCAAGCACAAAACGGGCATTCAAACAGCAGGAACTGGCAGCAAGCAGCCAGAGCTCTGGTTTCTCTCTCCACACCTTTGGATTGGATTCAGGTCTAGTCCCCAAACACACCTTTAGGCTGGTCCCCACGATCCACCCCCAGTGACACCTTCTCCCAGGGAAGGCAGCTGGAAATCCAAGTTAGAAGCCTTAACAAAACTCCTAAGTCTATTGAGGGACATACATTCAAACTACTACAATCACCAAGGGAAAGGTGCCTCACAATACCTCCTCAGAGTTGAGTGGATTTATAATAGCATTGGAGTGTAAGAATTATTCTCGTGCGCTAGCTGTTTGATTAAATCCTAGTTGACCCTTATAGCCATTTATGTCTTTTCTGGACACAAATTTGTACTAATCTTTCTGAGGCCATTTATGTTTGCCTGTTCCTCGGGTAATAACACTCTGCATGAATTCATACATAGTTTCTATTCTTTATTATTGAATGCTCATCATATTCAAGCTTTAAAAAAAAGCATCATGATCTAAAGTTTCAGAAGTCGGTCGGCAGCATCTTAGTTGTCATATCCATAGAGCCCATCAGCCTGTGACATCAGGTGCTGTCACATCCTCCTTCCTATGGTCAATAGAACAGAACACATCTTACTGTGGCTGACTTGTACTTGTCATAAAACCCAAGCTGTCCACTGGAAACAGGCAATGCTCAGACACCTGTGCTTGAATGTTCTCCCTCCTCCATTCCTACTGTGAAACCCAGAGGACGACCTAGCATGGGCCCCTGAGGAAAAGCACCTCTTGTATCCCTAGGAACTGACCGAGAAGAAGAAATGTAACCGGTAGAAAAAGAAGATCTGTGGCCTCAGGGTTTTGTGACTCCACAGGATGCCACCTTTGTAGAAATTCAACAAACACAAGCAAGAATGGGAAGTTAATTCCTGGGGACTTGCAAGACCCTGATTTCAACTTTGGTGGGGAGGGGAGACACAGACAGACAGTCAGACAGAGACAGAAGAAGGGACTGTGCTTCCATCTTCCTGAAACTCCCCCCCCCCCGCCCCCAATCAATTCTTCATCAGCTAGGAATTCTTCAATTTCTCCTCAGAGTTCTCTTTTGGGAAGTGGTTTGGTATCTTTTGCTGAGTCTCCATGCTCTCGGGTGAAATTATTTTTATTTTATTCATTTTTTAATAAGTAGAAACTTTGTATGTATAATGCATGTGTAGGTACCATCGTTCCCCTCCTCCCTGTCCCCATTCCACTGTAGGCCCTCCTGGGTGGGACTGCTGGTATGTTCCATGGGATGGAGTGCTATGAGTTCTTCGAAAAGCAGGCAGTAGTGTGAGGAGCAATGCCTCTGGATATTCCCCCCACCAAGGCTCTTACAATCTTCCCTTCCCCTCTTCCATAAAGTTCCCTGAGCCATGGTTGGTGAGTTTTAAGTCGTCACTCTGAGATTATATTTTTAAAAGTCTTCTACTGT
>PVHP010002614.1:0-18645 GCA_004024765.1 Zapus hudsonius
GAGAGAGAGAGAGAGAGAGAGAGAGAGAGAGAGAGAGAGAGAGAGAGAGAGACTTCTTCTCAAGGAAATACAAAGATGGATGACAAAGGAGGACATGGGACATTCTCCTCTGGCCTACACACACACACACACACACACACACACACACACACACACACACACACACACACACGGTGGACAAATCTGAACCCAAAACATAAACACATCACCACCCGACAATACTACACGTGCACTAGCAAAATAAAACCAATTACTCAAAAGAGTCTCTGTGTCCAGGCTTCTAATACTGTATTATGTTCTCTCAAAGTTCTGATGAAATGAGAGATTATGGATTCCATTTGCAGACCAGTAAACAAGGCTCAGTGTTGTCAAAGGCATGGTCATGACTAGTAGGGCTGAGATTCCAACTCAAGCTGATTAGTCTTCCCATAGGAACATCAACCAAGACAAGGCTCTTGATCATGAATGTCTGATTAAGTTAAGGGCAGATAAGGTATTAGCAGCTTCTTGGTCTATCCTTGTACTGTCTTTTGCTGACCTTGACCTCTGCACCTCTGTGCTCTCATCTTTTATGGAGATGTATTTGTGTGTTTATTTATTTGCTGTACAGGGGATGGACCAGTTAGGCAAATGTACCACCACTCAGCTCTATTACCAGATCCATGCACGTATCTTTTACTTTATTACAAGACACGTGTCTGTGGCTTACAGCTCAGGCAAGCAGACAGTGTTCTTTAACTGAAAACTTCACCAAAACACTGGCAATTGATGTGTTTGGAACAGGGAAATTTGATTCCATCTGTCTGCATTTTTACATGGTGGAAATATATCCTGTAAAGAACATATCAGGTCTTAAGTGTGCATTTCTAAATTTGTCTTCCCTTAATTTTTTTTTATTTTGGCCAGTAAGAAGTACATATATTTTCATAATCCTGCATACATTGTGGAATGGTTGAATCAAGTTATGATGACCTCTGTGTTAATTACATCGATTGTAAAAGTGACCAAATGCCTGACAAGAAGTAACTTAAGGGAGGAAGAGTTCATTTTGGCTTTCAGTCCAAGGGGACAGTCATCATGACAGGAAGGACAAGGCAACAGGAGCAGGAGAGTTTGGTTTACATTGTGTTTGCAGTCAGGAAGCGGAGATTGGACAGGAAGTGGACTAGGCTATCCAACTTCAAGTCCCACCCCCCCAAGTGATCCACTTCTTTGAGTGAGGATCAAGGTTCCAGAACTTTCCAAGACAGCACCACCAACAGGAAACAAGGTGTCCAGAACACAAACCTATGAGGGACATTTCATGTCCCAGCCACCACAACCTCACATGCATATTTTTTAGTGGAGAAAGCAATTAACAATTTTCAAGTTCACAACATGTAGAGAGACTTAACTATGGCCCCCAAGTTGTACATAGTTCTTTTGAACGATTCCCTCTAACTGAAGTGTTGTATTCTTTAAATAGCATCTTCCCAATCCTGCTTAAAAAAAAAAAACTTATTTGAGACACACAGACACACACACACACACACAGAAAAAGAGAGAGAGAGAGAGAGGCATATGCGTCTCTTGCCACTGCGAACAAATTGTAGATGCATAAGCCACTCTGTGCATCATCTCCCTTTTATGCTCCATTTGGGACTTGAACCTGGGTCTGTCTGCTGTCTCAGAAAACACCTTCAGCTACTGAGCCATATCTCAGCTCCACTCTCTGATTTTCTTTTAAAAAATGTGTTTTTAACAAGGAAAAAGCTCAAAGATTGAAATAAATGAGCACCCTGTAAGATTATTTGGGGGGAAATCCCCAGGCTGGAAAAGCCCAACTTGTAAACACCCAGAATGTCAACAGTCCAGTGACTCCGGCTGTCATCGCTTATTTGATTTAATTTTCTTCAGTCTTTGAATGGACTTCCATCAGTCTTGTGGGGACATGTGACCAAGGGTATGTCCTATGATCAACATATTATGGGTTCTTCTTGCTTAATCTTGCTGGCATTGACCTTCCTCCTGGCAGTCTTTCATCTGCCTCCAAGGTTTCCCCAGGACAGGGACAGAGACAGCTTGACTTTGTTTTTTCCTGGGTTGACTTTTTTTTTAGCTTGCTACTATTAGGTCAGATTATCCTCAACACACACACACACACACACACACACACACACACACACACACACCACTTTTCTTCCCTCTTCTTACAAGAGTAGCATTTCAGAAAGCTTAGGAAAAAAATAGATGAAACAAGGATGAAACAGTGTCACTATTAACGTCATTGCCCAAAGATGTCTTTGTGTTTTTTCCTTTGATTAATTTACCATTTGCCATTTGTCTGTGTGTGTGTGTGTGTGTGTGTGTGTGTGTGTGTGTGTGTGTGTGTTGGTGCCCAACAAATTAAATAGACTTTCTTGTGCCTTTTATTTTTATCATTTTTAAAAACTTTTTATTGACAGTTTTTACAAATAATGTATTTTGATTATAATGACCTCTCGTTACCTTCTCCCGCCCTGGGGCCCACACCCTTCCATGAACCTCTTCCTTCCTCCTCATTCATGTCTGTTTTGCCCTCTTCCACCATCTACAAGGGAACGTCGATGGGCCTCATATTGCATGGATCAGGTCTTGTGTAACATCATCTGCTGAGAGGTCATGAATGCGATGGTCATATCATACCTGTACGACGGCGTTGAGCAGCACGCCTCTCCATCCTCTGGCTCTTACATCCGCTATGTCCTCTCTTCTGAAATGTTCCCTGAGCATCGGATGGGGTCTTCTAGGTGTCTTGTTTAGTGCTGAGCAATCCAAAGCACTTGGATGAGTTTGGAGTCTTCCCCTGTAATCTCAGGTCACTACACAAAGAAGCTTCCCTAATCAAAGGTGAGAGTAGCAGTAGTCTGTGGGCATGAATGGAAATACTTTGAGAATAATTCGATGGACACTACATCTCCGTTTAGCCTAGCTTCCCTCCTCGGACCTTCTGCTCATACTTGAAGTTAAAGCATAACCAATCTAAAACCACTTGAAACGGAAACTTGAATGGCTTGATTGTACCTTCATTGCTCTAAATGATCTCTCCCTCTGCTCATTCTCATTCTCCAATTATTCACATAAGTCCAAAACAACCGATCTTGCCTTTATTTTCATCTGTTCTAAAGAGAAGTCATTCTCTCTTCATGAACTCATCTAATACATATTGTAAGAATAGCCCATTCACTACCCCTCTGTGTACATCTCTAGGTCACATATTTCTCCCTTGCTCATAGTTTCTCTCTGTGGAAGAAGATACAAACTTTCTTGGCTGGACAGATGGGAGAATCCAAGAGGCTAGGAATAGAGCCGGTGCAGAGCTAAACCAAGGACATCGGAGGGCCAGAGGGCCGGCAGGCTGATCCTGCCTCCTGGCCTAGCTCAGCAGGAAAGGCCACTTCCACCTGAGGCTTCTGGGCTGCACTATGGGAGGCTGCTTGGGAAGCCACATTTCCCTGGGGGAAGAGGATGCCACATTGTCCCTCTGGCTCTGCTGCCCTCTGTGTCTGCTTGTCCATCTCCTGTCTGCTCATCAAATTGGTTGGAGCACAGAAAGGGGCAAGAGTCTAATTAGGCAGCATCCTAATCCCAAAAATGGTCTCTACAGAAAACACGATGTTTTATAATGCACGTACATGTGCTAAGTGTGTGGACACGGAGCGTGTAGGTATACAGTATTTGCCAGAATGTGAATTACAGGTAGATGTTCTAAGTTGCACAAAGGTGCTTTAACTTTTTTGGGGGGCTCCGTAATTCATCTTCTTGAAATAGCCCAGAAAGCAAATTTGCAACTATGTGAAAGTTAACCTATAACTCTAGGATAAAAATAGGTAAAATATAAATTGGATAAAGCACTGTTCATATATACGTTAAAATCATATGTTCAGATATAACTTTAAAATCATGAATACATGCTCACTGAAAGAGGGCAAATAAATAAATTCAATTTCTTCAGCATATGTGGAGATGTTTTTTAGGGTCTGGTTTAAACCCTTCATTTTGTCTGCCTTCTTGATGCTTCACGTCTCTAATCTCACAAGACACTTCGCATGTTAACTGCTCAGGGACATGTCATCTCATTCTAAGCCCAAATGAAATGTGTTCTTTTCAAAGTCAGAGGCATCTCTCCTGAGACAGAGCTGTGGTTACTGCGGGAGTGCAAACACCGGGCTAGAGGCAGATGAGATGGTGAAAGTCTATTTGCAGAGGTTAAGGAACTGTCTACCAGGCAATCCATTCTGAGGGAAGAGGGAGCCAGGCACGATCATCTTGCACAGCACAAAGCCTCTGCTGTCAGTGGGAGAAGCAATTTGGAACACAATTCTGTGCCATTCTCAGATCTGTCTTTCAGCACTTAAGAATCTACAAACACCCATAAGTGTGCATGTGAGCACATGCGTACACACACACACACACACACACACACACACACACACACACACACAAGAATGGGAGGAAAAACCAAAGGAAGACACCTGTGGGTGATGACAGGAACATAACATCGTTTCATCCTTTGCTTTATTCATCTACCTTTTCCCCTAAGCTTTCCAAAATGTTACTTTTCATCATGAGGAGGGAGAGAGTGTGTGAATGTGGTGTGTGTCCTAAAAATACAAAAAGGGCCTGGCATGATGGCGCACACTTTTAATCCCAACACTGGGGAGGCAGAGGTGGGAGGGTCTTTGTGAGTTCAAGGCCACCCTGAGACTACATAGTGAATTCCAGGTCAGCTTGGGCTAGAGAGAGACCCTATCTCAAACAAACAAACAAAAAAGAAAAATGATGTGAACACTGATTATATATTTTTAAAAATATATTTATTATGAATAATTATATACATTGTATGAGCAAATCTTGTGAATGTGTCCCTGTTTCCCTCCTCTCTGTCCCCTAGTCACTGGGGTCCTTCCTCAGTGTGCATTCTGGATCTGTCCATAAGATAGAGGGTATGAAGTGCATTAGAGGTAGCCAGTTTGATTAACATTGGGATATGTCAACAGGTATGACATGAGAAAGGTAAGGAAGGAGACACTGGTCACTTGAATAGTTTGGGACCCTGAAGCCGCTGGGCATGGATCACTGGCAGCAGCTGAGTACCACCACGGCCATGGGCAAGGTCAGAGGCAGATGCCTGTGCTTCAGCAGCTGTGCCCAGCAGGACACACCCAGGACTACAGGGTGCGGTGCATCCTGCATCTGCTTGGGGTCACCCAAGGCAGCTATGGGGTGGTGTCTTGAGAAACAGGCCTGATGCCCTGGGTTGGAAGGGACGACATGCTTAATAATTATCCCCTTGGTCTTCAGCTCTGGGTCTAAACTGGCAAAGGTCCAGAAAGGAGGAAGGATAAGAGAAACAGGAAATACTCAGAAGGAAAGAAAAGTAGGAATGCTATTGGACTTTCTCTTCACCCACCAGGCATCAGTGGGGATTGGCAGGACATGATCTCAAAGCTGACAGATGTCTTTCTCAGCTGTGTGCCATGCAGGTAGAGAACCCACGAGAGGAAGCTTTGTGATGGTGCACCCTAGTTCACTGAAACAAGAACTACAAAGGAGCTGGGTGTGGAAGCACACTTCAGGAATTCTAGCACCTGGGAGGCTGAAACAGGAAGACAGGGAAATCAATACCAGCCTGGGCTACATAGCTAAACTGTATCAAAAAATACATCAAAGCTGTACAACTCCAAAATACCCTACCCCACACTGTCTTAGCCTCAGAAAAGTGGACTTGAGAGAGGAAGAGAAACTCTCAGCTATGAGGTCATGTCTGTGACCCTGTTGGAGTTACCTACTCTTGCTGGCACAAAGCGCCCCACCAAAAACAGCCTGTGGGAGGAAAGGGCTTATGTTGGCTTACAGGCTTGAGGGGAAGCTTCATGATGGTATGGGCAGAGGCTGGACATCACTTCTGCCTCGCAGGTGGAAGATCACAGCACGAGAGTGAGCTGAACACTGGCAAAGAGGACTGACTATAACACCCGTTCTGCCCCCAACAACACACCTGCTCCAGCAAGGCTCCAATTCCCCAAATGCCACAGAGCTGGGGACCTAGCATTCAGAATACATGAGTTTATGGGTAATGCCTAAGTCAAACCATCACAATCCCAAAGCATTTCTACCTGCTGGTAGTATGTATGTATGTATGTATGTATGTATGTATGTATGTATGTATGTGTATGTATGTGTCCATTTATGTAATTAAGGGTGTTTTTGTTTTGTTTTGTTTTTAACCATGAGTTTAAGACTAGGTGGAAGATTGAGGTCATTGTTGCCGGGGATGTTTTCAAGTGGTGGAAAATAATTGCTGCTTAGTCTGCAGCTATATCATATTTTCATAGAATACGTGAGTGTAGCCCAATGACAGGTCTTAGGCAGGACTCAAGTTCGTGTTTTGGAATAGAAGGAGAATGGGACTTGCTGTGTTAGAAGAAATTGTAGAGGCTGAGGAGATGGCTCAGCAGTTTAGGGTGCTTCTTACAAGGCCTGCAGCCCAGGTTCAGTCCACCAGTACACAAGTAAATCCAGAGGCACAAAGTGGTGGGAGCTAGCATCTGGATTTTGTTTGTGTGGCGTGGCTCTGGCCCACCTGTTCTCTCTCTCTCTCTCTCTCTCTGTCTCCCCCAAAAATAAAAATATTAAAAAAATAAATTGTAATAAAATAAAATAAATTTCTCTTTTTCTTATTTCCATATATATATGTGTGTGTATGTGTGTGTTAATTATATTTAGCAGTAATTACATTAAGCATATCATTCCACATTTACTATAAATCTAATAATAAAGAGGTTATATAACTTTTATAGAAGTTATCATTTAAAGTCCCATATATCAGCCATATTCATCTATGATTCTCACTACAGTTAAGACCCTAGAAGGAGATTCTTTATTCCAGGAGAACCTGAAGTTCCTTTGCAAACAAAAAAGATAATCTCATGATCTCAAGAAATTGTATATCTAGGATATGTTGTCAAAGATAACTTTTATGAATGTTTTTGGCTAAAATCTTAGAGCTTGCAATGCAGAGATTATGTTTTTACTATTAGGGATTATACTTTTATCTTGGGGTTGTTCAGAGTGAATATTTTTTCTAGTTATTTGTTCCAGGTAGCTGTTATAGTAGATGATTCATTACTCCCTCCTCGCTGGGAGGGCTGAGCAACAAGGAAGGGTCAGAGACAAATCTGTCTTCTTTTCTACATCCAGATAGACTTGATGAGAGAACCCCCCACCTTTCCATTCCCATGTATGTTTTGATGGATGTGGGCATCTCCCCACACCAGTGACAATGGTTCCATTACCACCAAGGAAATGATCATTCCTTGCTTCTAAGTTCCCTGCATGACCCCACTGTGTGGTTCCCCCCCCCTCTCTCTCTCTGTGTGTGTGTGTGTGTGTATGTGTGTTATGTGGCAAGAATGCAGGCAGTTACATCATCAGTCTCTTTCTCCATTCAATAGGGCCAATATACTCACACACTATTTCAGATGCTTAAGATAATTTCTGATATTCATTCATATTTTCTGTGTCCTTTCTTATCCACTCCCTTGTCCACTCAACTTGCTTCTTTGCCTTCTATCTTTGCTGTCTTCATGTGTGTGTGTGTGTGTGTGTGTGTGTGTGTGTGTGTGTGTGTGCATATCTGTGCATGTGCTCATGTGGAGGGGGTGTGGCTTGTGTGCGAAGGACAGAGGCTAACCTTGAACCTTGTTTCTCTCAGGCCATCCTATTTTTTGGAGACAAGGCCTCTTTCTGGTCTGGAGTTCACCAAGTAGGCTAGACTGCTAGATGGCGCAGGGAGGTGCCTGTGTGCCTCTCCAGCACTCATGGAGATCACAAGTGAGGACCACCCACCGAAACTGGCATTTTCATATGGGTTCTGGGCATTGAACTCAGGTCCCCATACTTGCAAGGCATACAATTCAGTGACTTAACTATCTCACCAGCCTGCTTTGCTTTGTGAGACAGAGTCTTGCAATGTAGTACTAACTGGCCTGAAATTCTATAAGGAGACCAGGCTATCCTTGAACTTGTCACAGTCCTCCTGCCACTGCCTCCTGAATTCTGGGATTACAGGCCTATGTCACCAGGCCCAGCTCTTCTCCTTTCTTTAGTCTATTAGACAGGCCACCACATGACACGATGAAACAGTGCTAAGAAAAAGAATCCGACCAAACTTTCAGGAAGTCTGTTTTCCAAAACCACAAAGAGGTCTCATGCATATTCCAGTCTTTGAAGTAGCAATTCTACCTCTTAAACTTTATCTTGGGAAGATAATCAAAGACGACAGCAAATCATATTTACTGAGCTTAGATGAGGGGTCAGGCAGTGGCTTTGCATAGGTCAATTTACTTAATTTTCAAAACAACCTGTGACGTATCACCCCGTTTTACACAGGAGGAAACAGAAGAACAGAAAGAGGAACTGGCTTCAAAGCACACAGCAGGGATCTGAACAAGGGACATCTCTGTCTGCAACACTCTGTGGCTGGGCAGTCCTCATGGGAGCTGGACAAGCTCTGGACTAATAATTTTTGTGAGAGCCTTAAAATATGCAAACAACTATATTACAATGTCTCACTGTCATGGTTTGATCCAGGTGTCCCCCACAAACAATTGAATGTGTTCTGATAGATAGATCCTCAGCTGATGGCAGTTTGGGTTTTACAACCTTGATGAAGCTGTGTTGTTGGGGGCAGGCTTATGGGGTTATAAGCCAGCTCCCCCTTGCCAGTGTTTGGCACACCTTCCTGCCACTGTTTGCAGTGCTGTGGCAGAGGTGATGTCCAGCCCTCTGCTCATGCCATCGTTTTCCCTGCCAGAATGGAGTCTCCCCTCGAGTCCGTAAGCCAAATAAACCCATTCCTCCACAAGCCGCTTTGTTTGGGTTCTTTCTGCGCAGCAACTAGAAAGCTGACTGCAACACTCACCAAGTCCACAGAAGGACTAGCGACTAATCAATGAAGATTTGGAATAATGGGAGAAGTGGTTACATATATTACTTGTTTATTGTCCAACCAGTCCAAGCAGAAGAGTCTTCAGAGCGTCCAGTTCCATCTACCTGGGAAGACCCAGAGACCAGCTGTGACAGTCATTGTCAATTGGAGTGGACCAGGAGCCTAGTGACATTTCCAGGAAGGATGAACTGAGGAAGGAAGTCCCACCCCCAGAGCAGGCAGCCCTTCCCGGAAGCCTGTAAATACCATGGCTGGATAAAGCCACGTCTTTGACTAGTTTCCCTGTGCCTTGATGATGAGGGCCTATATGCGTCTGCTGTCTTCCTTTGTGAACCTCAGATCGCAGCTTCTCCAGGCTTTCATGTGGACTGAAGACCAGGGGCTCTCCTGGAATCCCCCAGGCATTGCCTGTCAGCCTCATGGACTGAGAAGTTTCTGGGTTCTCAGTTTATCCAGCCTCTAGCCACCCATTGTTGACAACCTAGCCTGTATTGTGTAAACCCATCTCATTAACACCTTTGCAATACATAGTTATTCTACGGGTTCCTTTCCTTTCCATAACCCTGGCTAGCACACCAGCTTGTCATCACATGCTCTGCTCTAGGCTGACTTCCTGTCCTCCTCCACCGGAAGAAAGGAACAATGCATGATTGCACTGCTCTGGTGCTTTAGATCAAAACAACATGGCTCTTCATGCTTCTGCAGTTTGGTGACCTGAGTACTCAGGATGCGTGAGCTTCCTTCCCTCGCCCATGAAAACTGGCTTCCAGTGAGTCTCTCCAAGCCTTCCCAAGGGGACCAACTGGGAGACAACAGAATCCTTCCAGCAGCCTCTGCTCCTGGGTGCAATAGCATAGATTGATTCTGTGTACGTGAGATCAACCAATCCAGAGCTCTGCTTGCAGTCCGTGCCAAGGGCCTGTGGTCGATCTGCAGTGATGAAAGAACACCCAGGTCCCTGGACTTGTCTTACATCCGAAGTGAGAGAGTTCACACTTGATGAAAGCTATTAAACTGTTCATTACTTTTGCTACAAGCATGTGCAATGATGGCTTTTTACAATGAAATGTGAAAGCCAGCTATGGTGGCACATGCCTAGAATCCCAGCACTTGGAAAGTGGAGTCAGGAAAGTCAGAAGTTCAAGGTTTTTATCGGCTACATAGCAACTTTGAGGCTAGCCCAGGTCACATGAAACTGTCTCGGGCAATTTTTTTTTTAAAAAAAATAGAAATTTGCATATCCTTTGGCAACAGGATATCCTTTTGTTGAAATTGCCAGGAACTGTGTAGAGGTCAGTTAGGCTCTGTAAGGAACCCTCGGAGAAATAACTTTTGCAGTTTGTTCCCAACATTCCAGTTCTTTTGATAGATAACGGCTTTGCCATGCGTGCATTTTTGAAAATATTTGTGTACTTTCTGTTCTTTCAACTGGGTCACAGATATTCATTGAATTTTTCTTAACGACTGCTTAATAGACATTATTGTTACTCCTGCTTATTTGTTGAAGGAAAAGTGAGGCACAGAGGAGTTTACAAACTTGCTTCAAGATTACAACACTAGGGCTGGGGGGATGGCTCAGCAGTTAAGGTGCTTGCTTGCAAAGCCTGCTTGCCTGGGTTTGATTCCCCAGTGCCCATGGAACGCTAGATGCAAAAAGTGGCATATGTATCTGGAGTTCATTTGCTGTGGCAGGAGGCCCTCGTGTGCCCATTCAATCTCTCTCTGAAATAAATAAATAAATAAAAATATTTTTAAAAAGATTACAGAGCTGGAAAGGGTAGAATTGGAGCCCAGACCTGATAAGACACCCAAACACCTCAGTGGACTGTGTCTCTAGGAGGTGATCACCTTAATACTCAAATCCTTGTCAAGCCGGAGCCATCATTTCCAAAATTCCATCGTCCAGGTCAAGGAAGAAAATTGCAAACATTTTAAATTTACACAATTTCACTTTAAGCTAGAGTCTTTCTTTCTTTCTTATTTTTTTTTTAAAGATAAGGTCTCATGTAACAAAGCTCATCATGGTGACACATGCCGGGACTCCAGGGCTGGGGAGGCAGAGGCAGGAAGATCTCTGGGCTTGCAGAGCAGCCAGTCTGCCTACTTGGTGAGCTGCAAGCCAATGAGAGACCCTGTGTCAGAAAAGGTGAAGGGAACCTGGGAAACAACTTCCAAAGATGTCCTCAAGTTTCTGCACACTCATGAGCGTGCACACGCACATCTACACACACAAGTACAGGCATTAAAAACAATAAATAAGGGCAGGAGAGATGGCTCAGCAGTTAAGGTGTTTGCCTGCAAAGCCTAGTACCCACATAAAGCCAGATGCACAAAGTGGTGCATGCATCTGGAGTTTGTTTGCTGTGGCTAGAAGCCCTGGAGTACCTATTATCCCCCATCTCTCCTTGGAAAGAAATAAAATAAAATAAAAATATAATACCTCTCAAAGAACACCTAAATGTGCTCTGCCATTGCACAGTCTGCCCCTCTTTGAGACGGTACAGGAAGTTTTCTTTGAATTCTTCAGTTAACAAGAAAAATGACAAGAAAAGTAAAGATCAGAAAGTTTCAATTACCTTTTAATGGAGGAGTAAAAGCGCTCGTCATTTTTAAAATTTATTTGAAACCAACAACAGGCTACCCATTCCCCACTCCTAGGTTGTGTAGAAGCTTCGCCATTGTCTAACCATTCAGGTTCAAATGTCGGGAGATCTTGAAAGTCATCAGGAAATGGAACGCTCTCACAACAAAGTGGCTCCATTTATAAAGGAGCTTCTATCTCGACACCCCTCAGCCATGCTTGATGGTCTGCTTATCTGAATATTGGTGATGAATCAATGTCTACAGGACACATCTAGTCAACAAGACAAAGTGAATTGATTCAAAAGAACCCTGAATCTTGCTGATGACACAGAATTCGATGAAGTTATTTGTCAAGAATGCTTGAGAACTGTTCCAGGGACTCAGGAAGCCGGAGGCAGATAAGGACCTGGAAGGGTGAGATCAGCTGATGATGGAGGGAGAAAAGTTGACAAGGATGAGACTCTTTGAAAAAGATGATTTTTAATATAAAACGGTTAGGAAAAGACCTTGTGAAAAAATGAGAAAATCCTTGAATATATTTAAGAGGAAAAACGAGTCACCTTTTAGTTTGTAAGAGAACTCAACCATGAAGAATGTCAAGCTATTCTAGCAGCTAATTTTATTGGAAAAATGATATCCCCTCCCAAAAGCAATTAATACTTAATTCCTCTTTTATCCTAGGACTGATCATCACAGATACAATTATTGCTTGAAAATTTCAATGCAAAAGTAAGACTCATTTTCATAACTGAAGTGTCACTTTTTATAAAATGCTCATCAAACTTGCCTTTTTATTTGCTATTTAGTGCTCAATACACTCCCCTTCTCACGCAGACGCACTGTCAAGGGGATCTTTCCTGGAACCAATTATTTTTGGATAATGAGGAGTTTCTGCTGGTAGAGCAAAAGCTGTATGCAGTGAACCAGGCTCCCCAGACCCTTCTCCTCGCCAACTCATCTTCAGGAGGAAGACACCCCCATAGTAGGGACCACAGAGAGGATGCAGTGGAGTGAAGTCACTTTATCTGGTTTCACATCCAGGGCTTATCTTCTCAGGACCAGCTTGCATGGAAGCCTCACGCCCCTGCCCAGATGTTGACAGGGCTTGTCTAGGAGAATTTCAAACCAGGCTCAGCTTTTCCAGAATAACCCTGCTTTAAGTCAGGTCTTAGCTAGCAAGTTCTTTTCTCTAGAAAATTCTAAAGCTCAACAGCCTGCATGGACACACACAGAGAAGGATTAGTAAGCCTCCTGGTTTCCTTCATCACAGCAATACTCCTTTTAGATTCTCACAGGCTGTGGATGTTACTAAACGTGGGGGATGTAGTCCTCTGACGTTAATTAGATATTTTATTTACCCATAGACGTGTCTTGGCGCTATTTTCTTCTTAATGACTTAATAACAAGTGATTTTTTAAAAATGTCTTTCAAAGTGATTTATTATAAACACACTCAGCTACCCAAAACTGTCTTTTTCAAAAATGAACATTTCATGGGATGGGATGGGTCTCATCAGTCCCATCCCTTCCTACGGATTTATCCAGTTGACACTTGATGGAGGAAGGAGAGACGCTTTCCTTAGTGACACAATCACCACTAGTGTGCCCACGCTTCTGTGAAAACAAACCCTCACACATGCTCCTGGTTAAAAAAAAACACTCTAATGAAACCCACTGGGAAACACACACACACACACACACACACACACACACACACACACACACACTCAGAAAGACTTGTTGGGAAACGGAAGGGGATTAGTGAAGAAGAGTCTAATGAAGGTGTGTGAATATGATTACATGTATGAAAATGCCATGAGACCCATTATTAGATAATGAACATATGCTAATGGGAACATTTAAAAATCTAAACCTTCCTGTAGGTTGTATATTCTTCTGTATCGACTGGACAGATTTTCTGTGTTAACTGTATAGTCATCTTAGTTCACAAGGAAGTATTAGAAAACTAACCAAGGCTAAAGATTAATCCTTAATTCAAATTATTAATGATTGGAGAAATCCAATGAAGCTGGTCAAATATCTCTAAAAATCATAAATGTATATTTAGGTGTTCAATATATTAACATAGAGTCTTTTGTGGGCAGCTTTATTTGTGTATGTTCTCGTTTGGCTATTAATATGAAATGTGATAAAGATGGTATAATCTTTGTTTCCACTGACCACAGTAGTTTAAGTTCCTTGATGACAAGACACCTTGACATCTATTCAAAGAGCTAAAATTCCATTCTTGAGGGTCACTGTGTCCTTATTCTATGATGAAGAAAAGTTATGCAGGAGGAGGAATCTGTGGATGTGATACTTGAAGAGCGCTTCATCTAAGAAGGATACTTAACTAAAAACACTTAAAGCATCAGGATCATTCAGAAAAGGTCAAACTGTCACAAGTCTCTCCTGGAATATTACAATACTAATATTAAGGTAATTAGTGCCACTAGTGTCTAAATATTAATGCTGAAGTCTTTGTCACTAGTGTTTGCTGGGAGAGCACAATACTCACAATTGTCACTAGTATCTGCTGGAATACTAACACCAAAGCTTTTATCCAATAATTTAGGTGTTGATTTTCCAAATAGTAGTTTTCCTGTTCCGATAGCAAGCAGCTAAACATCTTCTAGAATGAGGGACAATAATAATAAATAAAACTTGAATCAGTCCATTTGAATAGTTGCTTCGGACTCTAATTCAAAGAGCTGAGTTTGAAATGCTGAGAGGTCTTTATACACCTGGGTTACTTACATCATTCCTGGTTAATTTCCTTGTGTGACCCACGCTTAACGCCTCCTTTACCCTTCACTAAGAAATGAAAAGTACCATTAACTTTATTATTAAAAAATCAAACTAAATCTACTTTTCACAGAAAGCTCACCAACAGCCTTTACTGGGACTTGATTATCTATTTCCTACTGTTTTCTTAATTGTTAGCCTGGGTCCTTTGAGGGCTATTGTAATTGTAGTCTGAGGAAGCCCCCTACCCTATATTCTGCGGTCCTCTCTGGCTTCCCTGGATTTTCAAAGTGTCTAAGATTTCAGCAGGCTCCACAGGTCTGGCTATACCTTGGGTCAGGGAACTCAGTGTCCTGGTATGAGCCACCAGACATGGACTTTCCTTCTCTGTTAAAATCCTAGGCCCTTCCTCAGATGTTCATAGAAAAAATCTGATTACTGCTTCCTTCTTGTTTAGGATTCTTTCCTCTCCTGGTGTTACCTTCTTCCCTGCTCTCAGAATGGGTGCTTGGCTCGCTTTCTTCTCTTAAAAGTTCTCCGTTATTTTGCTTTTAAAAACAAAAGCCAGAGCGGGAAAGATTGCTCAGCATTTAAGGTGCTTGCCTGCAAAGCCTAATGACCCAAGTTCGATTCCCCAGTAACCATGTAAAGCCAGATGCACAAAGTAATGCATGCATCTGGAGTTCATTTGCAGTAGCTAGAAGCCCTGGTACACTCATTCTTCCTTCCTTCCTTCCTTCCTTCCTTCCTTCCTTCCTTCCTTCCTTCTTTCTTTCTTTCTTTCTCTGTCTTTCTATTCTTGCAAATAAATAAATAATTAAAAATGTTTAGGGGCTGGAGAGATGGCTCAGCGGTTAAGGCACTTGCCTTCAGTGCCTAAGGCCCCGGGTTCAATACCCCAGGGCCGATATATGCCAGACCCACAAGGTGGTGGCCCTGGTGCACTCGCTCTCTCTCTCTCCTTCTCTTCCTCTCTCTCTGTATCTCTCTGCTTGAAAATGAATAAATAAAAATTTTTAAAAAATGTTTAAAAGCCAGAAAGAAATTGTTCTTAAGCAAATTCTACTTGACTTTGAAACATGAATGTCTTAGAGAAGGAAAAATCCAAAGCCCATCTCTCTTCTCAGAAAACGATTTCAAAAAAAGTCAAACATAATTCATCTCTTAAAAAATACTTATCTGTTTATGCATTCGTGTGTGTGTGGGGGGGTGCATGTGCACACTGTGGAGGTCAGAGGACAGCTTTGACGTGTCTGCACTCCATCTTCCTTGAGACAGGCTCTCTTGCCATTGCAAACAAACTCCCAGACTGCAAATCGCCTCGATTCTCCTGTTGCCATGGGTGCATTGGGATCACAGATGCATGTATGAAACCAGGTTTGCAGACCCCAGCCTAATTCACCTTAATAATTACCACTTATGATCTAGTTTGAAATTAGATAAAAAGAAACAAAAATTAAAAAAAACAGTGAGTACAAGGATACATGAAGGGCATAAAATGGAGAAGGAAAGTTATTGCTAATGATTAAAAATTAAATTGTTTGGATTTAACATGGCATTCAGATTTCTGACAGATTGCTGGTGATCACATCATTGCTGTGTTTCTATCCCCCCATCCGCAATGCAAAAGAGAAAGTCCAGCTTTGATATTTAAATTTTGGCCTCAAAATCAATTTCAGTGGAGTTGGAGAGGAAAAAGAGGAGGCGATGGAGGGTGAGGAGATGAAAACATATTGTACGAATGTACAAAAATGTTATAATGAAACCATTCTGATGTCTAATCACTATATGTTTGTTAATAAAAATGTTTAAAAAGATCAGTTCTGAGTGTGACTTGATTGTACATGGCAGTGCTTCAGAAGATGAATCAGGAGGGTCGTGAGTTCAAGGCCTGCCTGGGCCACACAGCAGGACGTAGTTTCAAATAGACAAATAAACAAAAATCAGTTCTAGCAAAATGCAGTGTTTGTTCAAGCACGAGCACACAGAAGAAATGCTCTCTCAAAATCATCAAGCTGGGATCTATAGATCCTGCTCAGGAATCCTGCATTCCACTGTGTGTGTGTGTGTGTGTGTGTGTGTGTGTGTGTGTGTTTTGTGTATGTCTGTGTGTATGTGTATGTGTGTGTGTTTATGTGTATGTGTGTATGTATATATGTGTGTGTATATGTGTGTGTATGTATGTGTGTTATGTGTGTATGTGTGGGTGCGTGTATGTGTGTATATATATGTATGTGTGTGCATGTGTGTGTATGTATGTGTGAGTGTGTTTGTGTGTATGTGTGTATGCATGTGTATTTATGTGTGTATGTGTGTATGTGTATGTGTGTTTTTGTGTATGTCTCTGTGTGTATGTGTTTGTGTGTATGTGTGTATGTGTGTGTTTATGTGTATGTGTGTGTGCGAGTATGTGTGTGTGTTTATAGGGATTGAATCTCTGCCCTCACATATACTAGTTAGCACTCTGCCTCTAAGCTTCATCCATCCCCAGCCCTTTTTAAAAAAATTATTTTGTTTTATTTTTCGAGATAGGGTCTCACTCTGTAGTCCCAGGCTGGCCTCGAACTCACAGCAGTCCTCCTACCTTTGGGCTAAAGGCACATGCCACCATGCTCAGCTCCCCACCCCCTTTATTTTTTAAAATCTGGGCAGGATTTACTAAGTTTTCTAAGCTGCCTGGGCTACAGAGTGAGTTCCAGGCACCACCAGGCCCAGCGCACTCTCTATAGTCGTGAAGACTTGTCCCCAGTCCGAACATTCAGCATCACCATATAATTAGCCACACTATTTCAGTCAATGGCCAGAAAAAAAAGTTCCATCTCAGCCCTTTCTCCGGTCTTAACTTCTCTCTGGCTCTCTCATTCCGGGGCTGTGCCTCTGTCCAGAGGAGGGAGAAGCAGTGAAGACCAGGGGTTTGTGTATCTGACTGAGACAAGCACCTGCCATGGTCATTCCATGGCTAAGTCAATCCTGGAGAAAATAAGAATTAATTACCCAGAGAAGTTTTAACTTTATCTAGTCTACTTTGTCTAATTCTATTCAGTGTCTAAAGTCCGTTTTTAGTTCAAAAACAGAATGCCATGAACTGGATAACTAATCAAGAAAAGAATTGTATTCCTTGAAGTTCTAGAAGCTGGTAAGTCCAGGGTAAGGGATTCACAGCGGGGTCTTCGCTCTCTCTCACCTCATGATGGAAGGCAGAAGGCGTAGCAGTGTGAGAAAGCAAGGAGACAAACACACTTGCACAACTCTTGTGGCAACTGAGCCACTGTCTTGATAAGAGCATCGGTTCATGTGTGAAAGCAGACCCCTCAAGACCTAATCCCTGCTCCCGAGCACAGCCCCCCAACACCCCAACACCGTTCCCTTCTGGATTGAGTGTCTGACAAGGAAACATGAGGGCACTCCTGTAACTTCCACCATCTGTCTCTAGACTGCCACGAAGAGACATCACAGCTCCGTTTTCCTTTCTTTTGTATTGAGAATTTTAATATATGAACATTCAGTAATTTGATCAAGTTCCTGTCCCTTGATCTTCTTTTGCGCCCCCTCCCCTTCTCACCATCCCCTGAGGACCCCCCTCTTTCAAGGGTAGCCCTGCCTCTTTTACTGTCATCTTCCATTTGTCCTCTCCTTCCTCCTTGTCAAGATGCTGACGGGCTCAGACCCATGCAGGTCATGTGGGGATGTAGGTGACCACTATGGGGTCATGTGGGGAGGACAGCACCCCCAAAGTACGCCCCTGCACCTGGTGACTCTTACATTCTTCTCCAGTGTTCCCCGAAGTCTCCTTCAGTGTTGAGCTAGCTCTCAGCTGCCTCTGATTTTCTTTGATGAGTTTTAAGTCTCCTGAGGGTCCGTCACCATCTCCATGCAGCTCTCTGACTAGCAGTGAGAGCAGCCCCCATACTCGCTCCCCACTGGCAGGTGTGGCAGAGATGACTCACCAGGGTTTTCTCCTGGCATTTTGATGATTGATGATTCTTGGATTCCCACTGTCTTTGCCACCATCTGTAAAAAGAACGATCTCCAACCCAAAGTGAGACGAGCATTAATCAGAGGCTTAAGGCTATTTGATGTCCATAAGGTATCTATTTAGCCAGAGAACAGTGGTAGCTTGTCTCTGGGGTCTTTGACCCGCCAAGCTATAGGTTTTGACTGGATTCAGTGCCACTGTCCCTACATTCTTACCAGCATTTGTTATCATTTATGTTCTTGAAGTTAGCCATTCTGACTGGGGCAAGAGGGAATCTCGATGTACTTGTGATTTGCATTTCTCTGATGGATAAGGATGTTGTTTGTACTTCAGTTGAGAACTGGCTGTTCAATTCACTTGTCCATTTATCG